>JAQIVZ010002701.1:0-18748 GCA_034700945.1 Arrhopalites spinosus | reverse complement strand
GCCCCTACCCTTATACTCAGCCACTGCACCCGACTGTCGTTGAATCTTTTTCCACTACGTACCTAGTCTAATGGAAGAGCACAAATAATAAATTCTTTTTTTAAAAAATATAAACAACACAGCATAAATATAAGGAAGTCCATTAAAACATCCATATAACAAAAACATAAATTTCTGTGATAGACAGATGGGAATTTTTTTGAAAATTTTGAAACTAATTTTAGAAGAAGAATAAATACAAATTTTACATTTATTTTTATCGATTTACTCATTTTCCTGCAAACTTCAAGTTTGTGTAAATACACAGCGTCTATTCAGTTTAGGGGCGGGAATTCATCAGTTGAAAATGGATTAAATAAAAAAAAACTTCTAAAAATGGTCACTGACTCGACAATAAAAGAAGATTTAAGTAAAAAAAACAGATAAAAAAGGGGGGACTGTGCAATATAGAAAAAATAAATGTTGGATAATTTAAATGGAAGATGCATCAATATCTGGAATGTTATTGAGAGATGGAGGTCCCCGATTCCAATAGTAGAAAGGTGGGCCACGTGTAAAACAATACTTTTGGTTCAGTGACTGAGATCCTTCCATCCAGTACATGACATAGAAATTACACATTTCATCCTCATTCGTCGCTCCAATTTGTGTAATCCGAGATCGATCACTCACCATTGTACATCTGGATGCCTGTATTGACAAAATTAATTCAAAATTAAAATAAATACGATTAATTTATACACCCAATTTATAAATCTGTGCACTTACAAGAGTGTCCCCTTTTGTTACAGTCATATTACTTGCAGTCGGGTAAAACATTTGGGGAAGCATTGGATTCTAAGATGAAATTAAATATAAAAAAAAGAAATAAAATATGCATCACAGAGATATATCATTGCATCAATATAAATTAACGATGTGCATCGCCTTCCTTTAAAGTAATTAAACAAAATCTTCTTCTTTTGTAATGTAAAATACCTTCTTGCCAATTAAAGTCCATTCATCTTGACCAGTCTGGAAATTTCGACGAACTCGGTAGCCGGAAACCACTCGCCCTGTAAATTAAAAGACAGAAGTTGTAGAAAAAATGTCATTAAAAATTTTCAAAAAAATGCAGTTTAAATCTACTTTTATTTAGTCAGATTTTTTTTTTAAAAAAAGTGTTTAAATTCGTAAATATTTGTTTTGTGTTTATGATAGACACATGTAGTACAAGGTCAGGTTTGATCTAGAAAAAATTTAACACAGTCACAGTCTGATACAAAGATAGTCATCCCAATTCACAAGTTGTGAAGCACAACTCATCCTTCTTTTTTTTACTTTATCTTTTCCCTTTTAATTTCTTTGTAGCATATCCAGGCATGGGGAGGTGGTCTTTGTCAAGATTTTTAATGCGTAAAAATCATCAGTTATCACATCACTATCAGTTTAAAAAAAGTGCGTTTCACTTTGTTGGCCTCCCTCTTAAAATTTGTTTTATTTCTAATAAAATTTCAAACATGTTTACTTTTTGATGACTATCTAAATCTTGATGAGAATATTGTTTACTTGTTATTTCTAGAGTAAAAACTTTTACATCATTTCTATCCTCATAATTCTAAGAGATTCGACTAATCTTTATTTACAAAAGAAGCTAAATATTTATATCAAGGTCACCAAATTCATTTATCAAATAAAATGCAACTTAATAAAAATTGTATTAATTTTACCTAGAGAGTGGGTATGCGTTCGAAAAGCAAATGGATGAATGACTTTATTCTCTTGAATGGTGCAAGCTGATTCCATAAATTCTGTTGATTTGGGTCCAATATATCCATTCGTACCAAGTAAGAAAACTCCAGCGGATTTTGGTTGTCTAATAAATTATTTTATATTGTAATTAATTATATTTTTATCAATAAAATTTAAGTTTGATGAGTCAAAACTCGAAAATTCAACTTACGGTGTCTCTGTGTAATGTAAAACGACTCCAGAATCATCAGACTTTCCATCTTGAATAAAAAAAGAGAATATTAATTCTATGCAATTATTTCTGTCTACTTATTTATTTATTTATATACCCATAAACGAAGAGACGTCAGCATAGTGGACTTGAAGGACCAGGTACTGAATCAAAGTACTCCCCCCAACTTTGAATGCGACTTCGTTTGGTAAGTTAAGTGGAGGGGCGTCCCTTGCCTAATGAATTAAATTTAAATTTAAAATTTAAAAATTTAATTAGCTGTCTTATTTAAGGAAAAATAATTTTTTATAATTGTTGTCTGAATTTAAAATGAAAAACGTACCCATGCATAGATGACCTGTGACCCTTTGGAACATGGTGAAGCCCGTTTTAATCCTTTTTGTCGGTTGGTTGCCATCTCTCCACAGTCCCATACTTCTTCACTACTACCTGGTTTTGTACATCCATAAAGAAGCATGTGATGGGCCACATTCATGGACGCATTTGGGGCAAATCCAACTGTCATCAAAAAAATTTATTATTTTTAACATTACTCATTAAATAAATGTACACGAATTTTTGTTAAACTCAAATTGACAAACTGCATAAAATAATCTGATAAAATTAGGAGGTCACAAATTTTTGACTTGTAAATTGTGGTTTCTGGCCAGTGCAAGGGTGCATAACAATTAAAGAAGAAGATGAATCTCTACTAAAGATACAAGAGACTTGAAAGTGAGGGCGTTATATTAATTAAAAAAGGGTCATGCTCCTTGGTTTGGTCATGAAATTTTATTGTGGGGGAAGATTTCATTCCTTTTTTATAATTTGTGTAACTAATTACTTGACTAATATTGACCAAACTAAAAAATAGTTGTATTGTCTGATATTTGTGGAGTATGTGCGTGTACAATTCCATGTCGGAGGTCTCAACTTTAATTTATTTGACTTTGTATCAAAAAAAATGTAGAGTCATCATGTGTGGCTCATCTTCATTAATTTATTTTATTTTTTCATCCCAAATACACTTTCTACTTACTTTACAAGATTCTAATCTTGACTTTGCATGAACCAAAAATTATCCCAAACTTTCCTTAACATTTTTCAAAACTTAATTAATGGACTGACATTAACATGAAATAGTTTTAACAAAGATTCTCTTGTTACTTTTTTGGCATATATATATATTACAGATTATAGATTATAAAAAATTTAGACTTACCAACAAAATATTCTTGTGTAGGATCCACTCGAACAGGTGTACAAAGATAAGTCTCTGGCTGTTAAAAAAATTAACACAACAAAAAAATTACAATTAAATTCACAATATGACTTTTATTCTTCTACAATGTAATTTTATACAGTAAATTTTATTTTAAAAAATTAATTAAAATAGTATTCAAATTTGAATTAAAATTTTAAATAAATAATTTGGTTTCCGTATGTCTAGAAATCTAACAGAAGATTGGGAATTCTAGTCAAAATGTCATTTTTTTAACTGCCTTGATTGTGAAAGTGAGGATTTATATTGATGTATGTACGAGTATGTTAGTAAGTTGAAAGCATGACATGATATTGCAAAAAATCATGCAATTCCTTTTTTACACATTTAGCTCATCATTCAATACCCTTAGAAATTGTTAATTAAAGACTAAATTTATGCTGTGTCATACAATAATAATAGAAGAAAAGAACTCTAATCCTTTATACACCAACTTTTGTAAATGTCCGACTAATAGTTAATTAATTAAGGCTAGTCACAACAAATTCTCTTTTTTTTTGCTATTAATGTGAAATGGTTGACAAGAGGCCGAGAAATTCAAAGGACATGGGACAAGGAAGACAAATGTATATAATTTGCAAAAAAATGGTTTGCAAATCATGATAATTGACTACTTGAACTTGTTCAATGTCAAAGAGCTTTAAAAGGGAATAAGTAGACGAGAACTTTTACGGTCACTCTGTACACTGCTTAAACTAATAAATAATTACGTATATGTCATTGTATGGAAACACACTAAGAATTACAGATATAATTCCCCTTAATCTTCTACTTGGTTAAAAATATACAATAAAATGTATTATGATTTAAAATAAATGACCAGATTAATTAAAATAAAGCTCACCTTGTTTGGGGTCACATTTGGCATAAGAATAGCAAAGGAGTCGGTCTCAAAAGCTGCAACAGATTGATGACTCCACCAAGCTCCACATAGAATTACAATGAACGTGGTCCATGCTGAATTCATTCTGATATGGTCTCTCAATGTAAATAAATCCACCACTTCAACTCAACTTAAATTAACCAAATCCACCACAATCAATCCCTTGGACACTTTCAAAAATCCACCTCCTTAATTTAATTTCCTTTTTCAACTTGTATTCTCCACAAGAGGCACCTTTTCTTATCTTGACAAATTTCTTTTCTTGATCTGAAAATATCACACAGGGGGTTCAACGTCAATGGTCACTTCTTAGAGAGAGAGAGAGAGAAAAGAATTTTATTCAATTGGATTGCTACTGACGTAATCAATCAATTTAATATAAGAGTGCACACAGGTAGCTAATAATAACGTACAGCTGTCAAAATTCGGGGACTGTCAAAAAAAATCAACTTTTTTTTGACTTTACTTCTCTTCTGACACCTTTCTCTTTTGAGTATAAAGTTAAATAAAAATAAAATAAGAAAATAAAATTATCATGTAAAGATTAAAAATATGGAGTCAGAGAGTTTTGACGGAGGTTAACTAGACAATTGACAAAATATTACAAGTCTATTTTTGAGTGAGGAATAGAAGCACAGCTGCTACGCCAAATAAGTCTCCACTGCGCTCAAGCCTCCTCACTTGTAATAAATGACAAGGTGAACTTTGTATGCTTTCCTCTTACCCACACTTTAAAGGCTTTCCGTCCCTATATCCGTCTACGGGTATATGTGTATATATGTACATGTAGGCCTCCAAAATATTTTTTTAGTTTCTCCAAAATAAAACTTTTCTTTTCCATTTAACTTTTTTAATTAATAAAAATATGCCCAATAACATTTAACTTTTATTTTTGTAAATAATTTCATAATTTCATAACTGTGTCAATCTCATTTAATTTTAATTTGGCACTAAAGTAAAATGACAAAATGAACTAACAAGTAACAAGTGGCTGGAGATTAGTAAGAAGGACAATTGTTGAATAGAGACATTTACATTTAATGAAGAATTTTAAATAGGGAATTTAATGACGAGAAAAATATTTTTGTCAATTTAACTACATTTCAGTACTCGTACAACTACAATCTTCGTTGAAAAATCTATACAACTTTTTTTAGCTATAAAAATTGTATACATGTATTGAGTCTTTTTTTGCAATAGTTGACTAAAGGATAATAACACGAGAGTAAGAGCAAGCGTGGGTCGAGGAAAGACGTCATAGAAGGACGGGAAGAGGGGGGGGGGACAAAAAACCCGTATGAGTCGCTCTCTCCAGTTTTATTATTATTGATCCAAAAGAATGGACAAGGAGGAACGCAGACGTAAAGACTTTTCAGTCATTCTGGATTCTCAAGCTTATTTATTTGGTACATACGTACAACCCATAATGCCCGGGTATATATAGGTACTTTCATTCAGTAACGTATACAATGGCAAAATTTTAAGAGAGACGGAAGTACCCGACGGGATATTGGCGGGACTTTTTTTACATCTGCATCTCTACAGATACTCTCACTTTATGACCTCAGAAACCGCAAAGAAAAAACTTTTTATTGAAAAAATAAGTACACTAAACACAAAAAAATTTAAAAAGTTTTCTTACCACAATTTCCGACTTTTGAAGTCTCTCCTTGAGTTATTTATTTCTCTATTAAAAATAGTTTGATTTTGATAAAATTTAGCAAACCAAAAATTTATCACAACATTCCAAACTCAAACAGGTGGGAGAAGGAAAATATATTCACTTTGGATGAATTTCACTGAATTAAATTAATTAGTAAAAAAATCCGTATGTGAAGAATACAAGAGAATGAATGTATTTTATATGGTAGAAAATTGTCAATGTTCATCTCTCAAAAGTTTAGTAGCATGTGAGCCTTGGTTTTTGAACAACAAGAAGGGAATAAAATTGTGAAGGAAAGAAACAATGAGAATGTGCTTTAGAAGGGAATGAGAGTAGTACAATGTACAAAAGGGGAGAGGGGGAAGAGAAATTGACTCACCTGTACAATGTACAGAATCTGTACTACAGATGTATAAAAAACCGCTGACTTTTTTTTATGTGTGTACAACCGTTCCCTCAGTTTTTTAGTATAGGAATTGGCTCTACTTAAAATACATTTAGCTAACGCGTTAGCTAACGTTATTCCATTGGACTCATTCACTCCTGTACAGATACTTACGCACACACAAATCTCTCTCTTTTCTTGTTGTACAACTTTCTGTCCAATTTTTCTGTCACAAAATGTGACATTGTCAATTGAAAACTAGGGAATCTTTCTTGTTAATGATTTTAGCTCAGTGACCATGTCAAAATGGTGGTAGATAAGGTCAAGCTTTTACTGATTATTCAAGTCAAATAAAGGTGGCTCATAATACTAGTAATTTTATGCAATTGTTGTACTTATTTAGCACACGTACAAGTACAACAAGTAACTGCCATGTTAAGTTTGCTCTGTTTTCTATTTTATTCGTGCACTACTACAACTAAAAATATTTACAATTAAATTAATTCAAAGGCATGGAGCAACTTTTAGTTTTTACAAACATTAAACTTTGTATTTAAATATACATATACGTAGAGTCTTAAATTGTCATTCAATCAATGCTAATTCTTTAATTCCGAGAACAATAGATAATGTTTAAAAGGGATTTATAGAGAAATGTGGATGCTTGAGTGTGTATCTGTAGAGATACATCCGTTCTAGTCTTCAATATAAATGTCATTGGCATAATGCTATTTGAAACGGAACAAGACTGTTCAAGATTAGTTGTATATCTCTATGTATGTATGTGTAATTTTGTTCTGAAAAACTATTTTTATAAGTGGATATGCATGTAGGTTTCATTTCTTCAAGAAGTGTGTGTCTGTGATATACAGAAATTGTACACACTCTTGAGATTGTAAAGGGGAATGCAGGGAAGCATGACTATGACAAATGACAAGCAGAAAAAAAAGTAAAGGAATTTGTTAAACATCATCAAAGCATCACTTGACTACTGTCTCTTCATAGTTGGGGATAGTGTAATTCATCTAACGGTAGAATCCTTCTCAATAGCTTTATCATGCTATATATTTTTATTATGATGTCTTCCTTCTCAAGTTGAGAGAGATGTTAAAATAAGCACATCTTTATCCCATGCCCTATATTATCCACACACTTCTCTTTGCTTGAAAACTTGTTTGTTTTTTGTTACCTCTTCAAAAACCCCAAAAATTGTGGGTAATTTACACATGCCATATGTCATCATTATGTCTCATTATAGGGGAGGTGGTTGCTGGTGGTGGCTTTAATGTGAGACAAGAGTTTGTCATCCTAGTTTAACTTGACCTTAAGACATATGGAGGAATTATAAAAAGCAACATTACCTTTCTGGGTATACTTTTTATAGTGTATGATGTGTGCACACTAATTTAGACCAGGTGTGACAAAGATGAGGAATCATTGGGGGTGAAATAGAACTTGGGACAATGAAAAGGAAGTTCATGATCAACGGGGATACATATTTTCATTTCCCTTTCTCAATAAAAATATTATAAAGAGAAGGAGGAAATCTATGTTAACTAATTATTAGTATCCAGTTAACTATAGTTGTAAAGTTGTAGTACTCTCAAGTTTAGCATAATTATAATATAAAGAAGGAGGGGCAATAAATTTTTATGCTATTAGAAGCATGAACTCGATCAATTTTACGTTGGTCAGAGCGTTCAAATTGCCCAAGTATTTAACTTTATCATTTAATTTAAATGATAAAGTTAAATTTAATTATTGAGGTTTCCAAAGACGAAGGCAATGATTTTTTTTCATATTCCTTGAATATGTTGTTTAAGTAGCATAGTAATTCATGTTAAATTGTCAAGAATGTAAATTCTAATATTTTATCTCAAGGTAATTAATGGAGAATGGTCTCCCTTCCAAGGGACAGTGATTTTGTATTTGGAAGAAAATAATTTGTCCCTTTTGGGTCAAGAAAATGTGAAGAGATAAGAGCTTCCAATTTTTTATCATTCTTTGAATTCAGACGACGAGATATAATAAAACTATAAATTAATTTATAGATAATTTGTGCTCAAAGTTGTTTGTATAAGAAATGATGAGAATTATTGACTGATGAATCAAGTGGACAAAATCGATTTGTACCCAAAAGTGGAATAGATGCAGACCTTAATAATCGTATAAAAATAACAAAATTAAAAATTCTATATAATACCATACAATTTTGAATAAAACATACTCAAAAGTAACCAATTTAATCCCTTTGTGTTATTTGTAGAGAGGCAACAATAGTCTCGCCTATCTCAATTAATGTCAGTGGCTAATTAAGAAATAACAAGTAGTTCTCCAGTTCTCAAGCTGGCTATTTTAAGAGTCAAAGAACCAAAGGTTATTTGTCATTTTGACTGGACCAAATGCTAGTGGAAGGAGTGTCTACCTTAAACAAATAATTTTATTTGGGAACAATAACATTTATTGTATAGAGCTTATACTTAATCATATTGTGTCCAGTTCTCTTTTGCTCATTTAGTGGCTAATAAAGCCAGAATTTCAGAGTCAATTATGCAACGTACACCGTTGTATTTGCCCTACCGCTGCTAGTTGGCAATTTTGACGGGGAGGTCGCGGGTAGCTTCGTTTTTATACCCGGTCCGAATTCGGATTGTATGTCTCACAAAGGGCTAAATTGTATCCATTTATTTCCCTGCCAATCTTAGTCATGCATTTAGATTTGCCAAAAGAATATTAAGACAAGGAGAAAAAAAATTAGTTGAAAGACGGTGGATGAGATTAATTTTAATGTGAAGATTTATCATCATTTATAAATATGGAGAAAAGTGTTTTTTTTCTTGCTAAAAATACAAAAGATGAAGAAAAAACAGTTGATGAGAGTAAGAGTATCATAAAGATTGTATATTACGAGAAGACACGACATGATATTCACCAATGAATTATAGAGAATAATCTTTCCACAAAATTCCTCCACTTCTCACGTTCCCAGTCAAGGCGATAAATTACAACTTATGCCCCTCTCCACAAACGACCTTATCCCATCCCATAAAATACTTTCTCCCTTGCTTTTTTTTACATCTCGTTTTTCTTCTTTTTTCCCCCCAAAAAAACTGTAAAGGAGATATACTACATTGTAAATTGTGTATATTCGAATATTCCATAAACATTTCTGCCTATCAACTTCACAAATGAACTGTCTCTTACATTCACTTTTCCTTCCTATTCATTTTACTTTCTCCTTGTAGAAAAATATTTTCCCATTTTTTATCAAATCTGGTATTTGTGAAATTCACAAAAAGAAAATCTGACCATGATTTCCTCTAAGAAAAACCACAATTTTTCATTTTTGCTTTCACTTTTCTTAAAAAAATCTTGGACAAAGTTTTTATTTCCGGCGTGGCAATCAAATGAGAATAATAATTTACTCAAAAGTTTCTTTTTTTTATTCAAAATAAATCATTTACATAATTCGATGATATAATTGACGAATTTTTGGAAAAAAGTGCACATTATAAGAATTTGAATGCATAAATTGGAATACATGTTTTAAAATGTGAGGAGACTAAGCTAAAAGATGAATATAAATGTGAAAAAGAAAGGGAAAGACATTTTGAGCAGACTTTTTTCTTTTTTTATACACATGAGTCCTTTCCCTATGAAAATTTTGTGTAGAAAGCATCGCTAACACTATCGCTAGTCACTTTTCAGCACTCGTACGCCTATGAAAAAAGGCCCACAAAAAAAGGGCTGCAGATCATATGGCTCATGTAGTCTCTGATGTGGAATGTATACATATAACTTGCATCCTCTTATACTATTGACTTTTCTTCTTTTTTCTTCTCTCTCTCTCTCTCTCTCTCTCTCTCTCTCTCTGTCTCTATGCGTCCGTAGGATTTTCTTTTGTAAAGGAGAAAGGAGGATTTAGTCTTTTATTAAAGTCGAACGTCGAAAAGTTGAGCCAAGAATAGAAAAGCTTCAAACGTTGGATTTGAGTTTTTTGGGGTTTTTTTTCCTATTTCATTTTTTTATATTCGTTTTCTTCTTCATTTATATACATATATCTAATATATACTATACACCCCGCTTTCATTCTTTATATAAAAAAATAAGTGTAAAAAACTACGCTTCATTTTCTCCACTATGAGTCTTGACAATAGGTCAATTTTTAAAGACAAAAGAATATCTGCATAATTTAAGTGCTCTTTTGAAGTAACTTTTGTATTTATTTTGTTGTCATTAGGTCATGAAAATGGTCATGAGGTTTTATTTGATTTGACTCATTTTAATGACTTTGAAAAGTAAATTCTTTGACACCCTTTGAGTTAATTTAAAATTTAAGAATTCCAATGTTAAATGTTAAACGATGACTTTATTTAGGTCATCAAAATGACATGAGTAGAATTTAAAAGCTCATTTGACATGAAATACTTAATATGACTTAAAGACACTTTTATGACAAAAGTATCAGAGGGGAATCCTCAAACTCATTAAACTTTTAATGATGAAAAATGGTTTAAAATGCTACACCCTTAAATATGTCATGAAAACTAACAAATACATTTGCATGGAATACAACAAAACCAATGAGACGTACTTAAGTCCTCACATTTTTTTAAATATCAATTTATTATCTTCAACTTAACTCACTAATCCTAATCCGAGTCCTATTCTCATGTCCAAAGTCTCATTATTTCAGTCAAAAATAAATCAAGATGAGTTGATTCACTACCATCATCCAAAATAAATACAGATACAATTTTATTTTTAGCTTGTCTATTCCTAAAGAAATCATCATTACAAATTACAATATCAAAATAAATACTAAAGTCCAAATAAAATTTGCCAAATTCCACACAGTAAAGTTGATGAGTTGACATTATGTAAACTTAATTAGGAACTTTAAATACATATTTTTATACTACTTAGCTACATTAGCATGAATGTCTATGCTTTTTTTTTAAAAAAAAAAAGTCACCTTTCAAATGTAAAAAAGGATAGAATAAATTTTTGATACAAAAAAAAGAAAACAGAATAAAATTACAGAGTAGAGATAAAGAGAAGAAGAGGAGGGGAGGGAGGGGGGGTGTAAGTATTAAATTTAATCTAGGAGGGGGGGGGTATATGTGTAAAGATATGTGTGTGTCGGATAAAATGGACTAAACTGCTCTCCGGGCAGTAAAGAGCAATGAGCTCCCCAATGCCTCCAAAAGTCTTGGCTATACCAAAGAGACGGACTCTGACTCTTTGAATAGTCTTTTGCCTTCAATCGCCACGCTTTCCTCTCTCCACCATTTAGCCTTTAAATCCTCCAGAACATATGCTACAAGATAATGGTTTTAACAACGAACGATACAACATACAACTCAAATCCCCGTTTTTTTATTCCATTCTACCCGCTCTCTCTCTCTGTATGTAGCCTGTATCTATACAAGCTTGTAGACTGGCCCAACTGTGCTTTTCCAGAAAAAAAACTTGTGATTTTCTAATCGTAATCCTACTGGAGCTCTACACTCGGGCCATAGCTGTCAGTCAAGTCCAACTTAATTTCTGATTTCTGACTTGTCTTTCTCTCTCTCTCTCTCTCTCTCTCCTATCACAATATCACCCCCTTGAAAAATTCTTTCCTCCTTTTTTCCTACACAAAAAAAAGAATCCATCATTTCTGTACTCATTTCCAGCTACAGAGAATGCCAGCAATTTTTTACATGAATAATTCTCCTGTACTACAATGAATTATTATTTTTTTTGAAAAAAATGAATAAAATTAGCCATACAGATATGTAAGTACTACTATACACACACTAAGTAGTTATTTATTTAATAGACTATTTATAGGGAATGGGTACGAGTTTTATTTTTGTCTTTGATAAAAGTGTTGAAAATGTTTTTGTGGATATTTACTCGAGCGAGGAGTAAAGGAGTGAAGGGGGGCTACTTGTCCCTTGTGAATGGCTGGTGGCAAAAAAAATATGACGTGTGTTTGGAGATGATGGAAAATAAGCTGGATAATTTGACGGTGTTTGCCGAGTCGAGTGTTGATTTGAATGGTCGATTGGCTTCACTATGACAAGTCCACAATCCAGTCTCTCAAAATTGTTTCAACCCTTTTTTGTACCCTCTTACTATTCTCGATTAGCTTCAAGTTCTTTAGTCTTCATGACTTCAAGAGTAGTCGAAATTTTGTCTATTTTGTCTCAAATAAGAAATTTCTCTTTGTTTCTCATTTGGTCAAATAGAAGATTATACAGATAAAGTACATGTATAGTTGGACTAGAAATATATTGTGGGACTAGTCTAAAATGGTCCAGGTTTTTATGGCATTGGGGGAGGAGGGGGGCTTATAATGGAGAAATAAGATAGAGTGCAAACACTCGTAAAAGTTTTCCGTACACAAGGTGACGTGTGTCAGTGTCTGTGGACACGTGACTCTTCATCTCACCCCCCATGGGCTCTTTTAAGAAATACAACCATCCTTTTTCTCTCTTTGTCTTCTCTCTCTGGGAAATGAGCCTCATTCCCTCTCTCTCTCCTTCAATGTCCAGTCATCTCTCTCTCTACCTTTTCCCTCCACTAAAAACTCTTCATTTTCTATTCAAATCCAGTCACTTGTAAACACTACTAAATTGTCTCTCTCTCTCGTTTGTCTCTCAAGCAAATGTCAAATTAATCTAAAAATGTACCTACTCAATTCCATTCTTTTTTGTCCTTTTCTAAAACTTTTTTGGGGACAGTGGGATTGGGTCACCGAAATATTTAGAGAAACTATATTGAGAGAAACTAGAAAGTTAAAAATTGAGAATCAAAATTCGTGTTAAAGTATTGTGGTCATGTATTTAAATTAAATGGATGACTTAAACTCATTAAATTTGAGAACAAAAATCATTTGAAAAAAAACCCGCCCCTTTTGTCCACAACGAGAAAAGACGGGAGAGGAAGGCGTTGAGCGATTAGACGGAAAAAACAAATTAATTTTCCCTTGTCCGTGTCCATGTCCACAAATAAAATATTATCCACCCACCATCCCAAACTGACGTATGCTAACATTCAATCTTTTTCAATTCATTAGCTTCCCCGTCTCTTTATCCCTTTGATTTTTTTTCCATGTTCAAACTTGTCAATTGTTTTCACCAGACACCAACATGTCTATTCTTAATAGCCCAAAAAAATATATAATTATTATTCCTTTATACAGTAAGACTATACAGACTAAGAGCTTCCTCAAAATTTGGACAATGAGGGTGAAGAAGGAGAAAAATATTCAAAGTGATTTGGACTGGATGAATATGGATGGAGATTCCAGAGGCTGTACGAGTAGCATGAGATGAATCATTGATGTGGGGCATTTCATGAGAATGTGTTTGAATGTAGAGATGTT
Source organism: Arrhopalites spinosus (assembly GCA_034700945.1). Lineage (NCBI taxonomy): Eukaryota > Metazoa > Arthropoda > Collembola > Symphypleona > Arrhopalitidae > Arrhopalites > Arrhopalites spinosus. The sequence continues at coordinate 5,218 of JAQIVZ010002701.1, read as the reverse complement.
GTTATATTATTTTAAATGTTTCAATATCCTCCTCCTCCTCCCCGCCTTTCGTCTCTACACTTTCTCTCTCTCTTATATGGCGTCCAACAATTTAATAAAAATAAATGAATATGGATGTACACTCATATGGGAGAGAGACTCTGGGCTCGTGCTAGTGGGAGAGACAATAGAAGAGGGGGAGGGGTGATATTAGGCATTTTCTAGGTGGTTGCCATGGGGTTCTTAATATATTGAGTTTCATCAGAGACTTACTTAGGCTATTGTTGTCCATATTATGCATGTGGAGAAAGGGCTGGATGGGTATAAAGCGACGACACGTGCAAAAGATTCTCAAAGCGCCGCAGATACAATTTTGATACGGCTAATAATGTCAGCACACACACGGAGCCATCAACCAAAAGCTCGACTTCAAATGAAGGGATCAAAGGCAACAGGGACTTTGTATCTCTCTCTCTCTCTCTCTCTCTGTCTGACTTCATGGAAAGGGCTACATAGTTTTTTTCCCTTGTGTAGAATGGGAATGTGCGTACATAGAAAGAAATATTTAATATGTATTCGTCGTAAAAAAATATGCCGAGCTCTGCATCCTCTTCCTCCTCCTAAATGAAGATAGTGGAAAAAAGCTTGTAAAAGATTCTTCTTTTATAGATGCACATGTACCTATGTGAATGTTATAGAGAGGATCAGGAGGGATGAGGAGGACGACTGCTGCTGTCAATTTTACACTTGTGTGACATAACGAAATATTTTTATTTCTATCTCCAGCTCTGCTTTACATGCAAGTGTCAATCTATATCAATAAGGTAATTTGGAATAGTTGTCTCTCTCTCTCTCTCTTTCTTTTTAGTCAATGGATCAAAATGAGAGACGGCTGCCTGGCATGTAGCGTCGTACCACTCTCTCGTGTGTTTTCACTTGTAACTTTTTATTTTCTACATGAGTTGGTCAATATTGTAAACAACTTTGTAATCAACTCTTCATCTACTTTTTTTTTGTTATTTATCCACCAGCTCTCTTATCTACTCCTAGTTTTTTAAAAAAATAATTGTGTTTCTTTTTAATCGAGTAGTAATTTAAAATTTATTAATTGTTACGAAAGAGAAATATTGAAAACGATAATTAATTTTAAGCAAAAAAAAATTTTTTGACTTTGGAAATGATAATGATGAAAATAGAACATGCAACTTTCAATCTGTAGAATGATTTTTTAGTATTTTTCTAAGGGGTACTAGAAGGGGATTGATAATTTGTCCAACTGTTTAATGATAAATAATTTCAAGTTTTACTTTGGATGAGATAACGAGAGTCAGTGTGTCAATACAGAGGACAGAGGAGCTCCCAGACATTTTTGACTGTCCCATTCAAACTCCCTTAAAAACAACTCGTCTAGGTTGGCTAATAGAGAAAGTTATTGCAGAAAAAAAAACTTTTGTTTTTCCTCTCGTATCGCTTCTATAATGACAAATGAGTCGGGATTTTTGTTGCCATTTTGAAGGTTATATGGACAGAGATAGGAGAGAGTTGTGTGTATTTATTTGGGACAGAGTTTGAAATGGTGCATAGTTTTTATTTGTCTTTCCCACTGGACCAGTCTCTCTCTCTCTCTCTGTATCTTTTTCCTTTTGTTTGCTTAAAATGGTAGATAAATATTGGGTGGTGGACACGGTCTCGTGCGAGACCAAAGTAATGTCAACAAGAGAGTCATGTCGTTGGCTCCCAGAAAGTTTGAGCTGGAAACTGAGTGTGTGTCCTCTCGATAGTTTGCCAGCCCTTGGCCATTTTCCACGTCTTTTCCGTCCTTGATCTAACAGAAGAGAATGAATTCTTGTCATTGTCTCTCTCTTGTATCTACAGATACACACTTCCCCTATATTACGTACTAGAGGCACTTTTTTTTGTTGGCTGCTCATTTTGAATTTCACTCTCCCATCTCTCCCATTATGATCACATCCATACGTGTTGACCAACTCCCTCCTCAGACAATTGTCAATCCCTTCTTGTTCCTTCACACGATCAACAATGACAGAGGGTTACATGGAAAATTAAATAGTCTAAAGAATTTTTTTCAACTTTGTTCACAACAAATTGTCATTTTATTTCCCATTTCCAACCTTTTCCTTTTGGTCCAAAATAAACAAGAAAAAAGAGAAACTGCAGTGGCCTCAAGGCACAGGAAGGCTTTCTCTCTCTCTCTCTCTCTCCCTCTCAACTCACGCTTCACATTCACAAGTTTGGGAGTCGTTACAAAGGATTCGAAATGAATTAAAAAGTATTTTTTATACATTTTAGACTTTTCACATGACAATTTAATGACAATTAAAAATATTCACTTGTGATTAAAAATAAAAATTAAGTTTTTTAAGTTTTATTTTATAAAAATTTGCGCTAAAACATACCTATTATTTTATTATATAAAATTCCATAAAATTTAATTTATAAACTTTTCTTAAAAAACTAACTCTAAAAAGGTCATCTTTGTGCCATAACAAAAAAGTAGAAAAAGGATCGTCTTCAAGATGAACAAGTTTTTAATTTAATTTTTTCCACAACTTTACGACCTGTTTTGTATCCTTAAAAGGGGTAGATTCTAATGAGTTTCATAATATGCAAATACAAGATAATAAACTAAAAGAATACACGAGACTAAAAAGCCTTGATTGAAATTGAGTGTCTTGAATTTATTTTTTATTGCTCGTAATTTCCCTCCCCCTTCTCTTCCTTCTTGATGCAGAAGCAAAAAAGGTAAAATTGTTATTTCTATTTGGTCTCAAAAAATGAGAAAAAGTTAACGAAAGAGTATAAAGATAAAAATTAAGTATAATATTTTTGTTACACTCAGATTTTAATAATTGTAAAAGTTGGCCAACAAGGTTCCGGTATGGTTCCAAACAAGGAAGAAAGTCTTCCCATGAAATTTTGGGGTTTGGGGCATTTATGCGCGATAATATCCCAAAAGATACTTTTTTTTGGGTGCATATTGACCAAAGTATTTTGTGTGGAGAAAATTTCTTTTTTGTTTGATATTATAAACAAGTGCTATAAAAGTCATAAAGGGGGGAAAAAAGCTAAAAACCTTTTTTTGTCTTAAGAGTTTCTCTGTCACGATTGACGACGACCATGCCGGCTGTGTTTAGAGAGAAAGCACGAGTAGCAGAGGGTTCAAACGCACTCGACTACTTTCCTCTTATCTTACCTTCCCAAAAAGAAACTTCTCTCCTTTTTCAAGTTCTTAATGAACAATAATTTTTATTAAAACTCTTCTTCCTTCTGTTTTCTATTTTCCTCACCCTTTATTTTTATGCCCAACAATAAGTTAAAACCTCTCATCCCTCCCCCTTTTATTTTACCCAAGATGCTCACACAAGAGGCCACAAATTTTGGTGTAGAAAAAGTGAGGGAATTAAATTTTAAAATATTGAATAAATTGTACATGCATTAATTAACAAGATAAATCAATTTACAAAAAAACAAATTTTCCTACTTTCCCCTAATCTTTTTACAAGACTTTTCCTAGTAGTCATTTTAAATACCAGCTTTTTTTCTAAAACGAGAGGGGCCACTTGGATTACAAAAAAGAGGAAGGGGAGACTAAGAATTAAAATACCGTATTATCTCGATTAGAGACCCAGGGCTTCTATTGTTTCACAAACTCGAAAATGGGCCTCTATTAGAGACTGGGCCTTTATAAGAGACTGGGCTTGTATTTGTTTAGACGTAAAAATGAGTTTGAATTTATTGAGTTCATATTTTATTAATTATACACTTAATTGAATGAAAAAGATTATTCTGAATCAGAAAAAACTGACGGCTCCATTACCTCATCAGAATCCTCAGGAGATTCTTCATCTGACGACTCGTCAATGAACTCTTCCGGTTCGACTTCCTCTTCCCCAATCTGAATGAGAGAGTCAGTTATCCTGCCGTCTCGGTAATTTTGAAGAATGTCCCATGCATCTCTACATGGTTGGCCCATCTTTAGGCAGTGAATCTCCTGGTCTTCGGTACCGTCTGGAGCAGTTGTTAAGCCGCAGGCTTTGAATGACCTGATAATTAAATCGGTGGACAAGCTGTCCCACGCATTCTTGACCCATGTCACAATGAGTTCTAAAGGGGCTGCTTTAAGATTTCCTTGAATGATGTATGACATGTTTTCTTCTTCACCCATCCACTCGTCATAAAATTCCACCATCTTTGCCTTTAATGGCTTATTCCAACTGACATCCAGTGCCTGTAGATACTTGGTACAACCTCCTGGAATGATGGACATAGTGGAATTAAAATTCCGAAAATGTTTTTTGGTCTCCACACTTAAATGTGCCCTTTAAATATACAAAATTAGAGATTCATTACTCCTATTAGTTTCCATCTCTCTCTCTGTACTTGTATATAGGTATGCGTGTATGAAAATTATTGTATTAGTTTTTTTGTTTACCTGGCGGCATCCCAAACCAATAATCGTTTTTTAAACATATTTCTACCAAAAACTGTGTCAAGCCAATCCATTGCCAATTCCTCATTTATCCATCCAATAGAACTGCTTCGTATAATTACATTAGAATTTGTCTGCAGTCTTTTCACTTCTCTGATAGCACCTTTGAAAATGATGTAAGGTTTCAGTTTTCGTCCATCTCCACAAGCAGCAAGAGCAACAGTAACTCTTGATTTTTCATGTCCGGTTGACCTGATGTTAATTGTTTTGGTACCTACAGTGTCAACTGTAGTTTCAGCCAGCATGTCAAACCATACAGCAGTCTCATCCATTGCTACAACACAGGACTCTTGAATGGAGTGTTCAATTCTTTTTTTTGAAACAAATGCTATATGAGACGAAACTTTTTGACACATTTGATTAGGGTCTTTTTGTGATGTGGTGGTACGATGACGAAGAGAAAATTCATTTCTATTCATAAATCTTTCTAACCAACCTAGACTTGCACGAAACTCCAGGTCACGAGAATTTTGGAAAGTCTTGAATAATTCTTTAGCTTGCTTTGTAATCATTTTTCGAGAGACTCGGTGCCCTTGGGCTCTCTTGAATTTTACCCACTCAGCCAATTCCGTGTCCATTTCGTCACAGATGACTTTCCTCCCCCCACCGTCAATTCTTTTTCTTTTCGATCCATGCATTCTCTTTAATTGTGCTACAAATAATTAAAATAATTAAATATTTAATAGTTATTTAGTACTTTTAATCATGAAATTTATGATTAAATATTTA
>JAQIVZ010002700.1:0-18748 GCA_034700945.1 Arrhopalites spinosus | reverse complement strand
AAGCCATTTTTCTGAAACAAGTCAAGTTGACCTGTGGAGGTCACAAAAGTTCAAATTTCACTCCGACCCTAATATGAACTTTGATGAGCAGGTCAAGGAGCACTTTACCACCGAGTTTCAGAATTTTAGGACAGAAACTTCATTTACTAGCCATAATGTGAACATTCTCTACCATGTAAAATAGTGAACTTTGAATGGCTGTCCTGGGTCACAGGTCAATCTGTGACACCTATCATTCAGGATTTGTGGACACTTTTTGGAGGGGAACAAAGTGGCTATAGTCGATTTTGGATTCGTTCAATACATGTGACGAGTGTCCATTGTCAGTTATTTTTTTGAGAATACAGTGCAAAAAAAGTTTATGTAAAATTTTAAGCCATTTGGAAAGTGAACTGCACACAAAAAATAGGGAAATGCCATAATTCTCCGGACTTCCGGTTCGTATCCTTGTCCACTGGATAATTCGTCCACCTGCAAACTGCAAAAATAATTTCCCTTTCTGCTCCACTTTCCCTGAATAGTCCATGCTTGCATGTGCACAAATATGTTTGCAAAAAATTGGAGTTGGCGAAATAGTTTGCCAAAATGCCGACATTGAAGGAGGTCAAGACGGGACCTCATCCGGATCCCATTCAAGTGGCTTCAGGGACTCTGCCAATGGACAATTTGAATCAACTTTTGACCTGCACTAATCAACTCTCATTTTTTCAACAAAAGAAATTTGGTACAATTCAAATTAAGTAATTTTAAATTAAAGTTTTTAAATATTTAAAATTTCTTGAAGGGTACAAATGCAAGTCGACTGTACTTCACATCAAAAATGACCAAGGCCGTTCATTGATCTCGATGGTTTCATCTCCTAGACGATGTCAACTGGACAATGAACTGACCACTGCGACCACCCATTTTGTGGACAATTCGGAGATTGCTCTCGTGTCCGCACAAGCTGATGGAACGGGGGTACAGTTTGAATTAATTAATTGTAATTAAATGTCACAAGTAAATTAATTTGTGCAGTGCATGACAATTAAAAGTGGAGGGACGCTTGTTGGGTCAGTTGAGGGGTTGAATTCTAGTAATGTCAAATTGACCGCCAAGTCCCCGGATGGTGAGGAATTGTTTAAAGTGTCCATCACCACCACAAACGATGAGCTCACCGTTGTCGTCGTCCCAGTTGGAGCCACAATTTATCGCCTGGTGTATGACGAAGAGAATGAATTGGAATTTGGTCGAATCATCGCGACAAGTTCCCAATTTATTCTCCATTTTTCTAAAAATGTCGACTACCAAATCAAAGCCGTGGCTCTCGTAACTGCCTACATAATTGTGAGTAATTTTAAAAGACCACTAGATGGCGTGAGTTCATTTAAATTTTGGGGTTTGCAGTATCTCACACGACACGTGGAGACAACATTTGGGTCATGTGGAATAAAATATGGCGTCCTCATCTCCGTTGGAATTGTCGCCCTTCTCGGTTTAATGTTGGCGGTCACTTATGTTCTCAGTTATTTTTCTTGACTTTTATTTACCAAAACATTTTATTAATTATGATTAAAAAGCTAAAATTATTATCTCAACAAAAACCGGCAGCTGCTTGTAAACTTGAATGTTGTTTAGGAATTATCCATAGCGTGGTCCACGCTAGCTAATACCAACAAAGTGTAAATGAAACTAAAACTCAACAACAGTTAAATTTAAAAACGCACAAAGTAAATACCTTGATGGTTAAATTTGATTTGGCAATGCTAGGGAATGGCATGGCTCAAAAAATTAAATCCTTGATTTATTCTTTACAAAAGGCGTGTGACCATGAACCATGTGGCCACAAGGTTGCCAGTTTGAAGTTTCCACAGATAATTATTTGCACTTGAATTCTCTCACATGTCCAAAAAAATTAATGGGCAGGGTGTTGGGTATTATTACATGAGAGTTAAATTTAAAGAGGGAGTTCATTAAAACCCTGCCTGTACTCTGTTAAATGTTTACATTTATTTTTATCACTTTCATTGACATCATGGGCTTCAACTTTAGTTAGCCATCCCAATTATTCCCCGTCTCTTTGGCCAGTGTGTTGGTCACTTGTTTGGAATTTAAATTCAATTTAAAATGTTTTTAATCCTCTTCCTGGTTTTAATTTTAATTGGAGCATTATTTAAATTTAAGTCAGGGAAGAAACTGCACTTGCCTCCAGGTAATCGTGATTTAATTTCAATTATTTAAACTATTAAATTAGGTTAAATTATTAAATTTGATTTTTAATTAAATTCCTCTAATTAATGGTTCAATTAAATATGGAAGGACCAAGGGGATGGCCAATAGTGGGAAATTTGTTGCAAGTGTCTCGTCATCCCCAAGATTCCTACGCAAAATGGATGCGAGAGTACGGGAATTTGTATCATCTCAAATTTGGAGGGGATCAGTAAGTCCATTAACTATGCCATTTAATTACAATTACAATTTAATTGCTATTTGTTAGTGTCTTTGTAATGAGTGACCCAACAATGATTCGGGAGTGTTTCAGCAATCCCGCTTTTCAAGGACGATCCGAAGGAATTTTCACTTGTGTCCTTTCCAAAGGAAAAAATGGTACTCTTCATTAAATTAATCAAAGTGCAATTAAATCTTTAATTAAAAAAATTCAGGTGTGGTCTTGTCCGATGGGCAGACTTGGGTTGAGCAAAGAAGATTCACTTTGAGGTACAATTTGTAGATAAAATTAAATTTGAAAACTCGAAATTAATTTAATTAATTTAATTAGACATTTGAGAGACTTTGGGTTCGGGAAGAATTACATGGAGAGTTTAATTATGGAAGAGGTGGGTGACCTCATTCAAGTCCTCAAGGAGGAGGAGGGCACGCCCATGGAAATGAATGAAAAATTTAGTCTCGCCGTCATCAACAGTCTGTGGATGATTATTGCGGGGAAAAAATTCAAACAGAATGACCGGGACAAACTGGATCTTCTCACGGAGATTGATCGGTAAGGTCATTAAATTATAATTGGAAAAAGAGGTCATGGGGTCAAATTATATTTTGGGGGTACAGAACATTTGCCAAATTAAATATCACGGGGATTTTGTACTTGATGGCTCCCTCTGTTCTTCAATGGGCCCCCGAGTTGTTGGGCTACAACCGGGCGGTGAGGGTGGCAGAGCGCATGCACGAAATGCTGAGGGAGGTCATCAAAGAGCATGAGGTCACCATGCCCAAAGATGGCACCCCACGTGACTTTATTGACGCCTACCTTCAAGAAATTAAACAGACGGAGGATGTCAACTCAAGTTTCTACCAAGAAGCCGGCAGTAATTTAACTAATTACCATTATCTTTGGTCATTTTAATTACAATTAATATTTTTTTAGTTACTCAACTTCTGGCTGGGATTGGGGATCTTTTTTTTGCGGGTGAGTTTAGTTTTGTCCAAGTTTAATTATTATTTAAAATTTTATTTTTTGACTGAAGGTTCCGAGACAACGTCGGCCACGTTGAACTGGACGTGCCTGTACTTGGCGGGGCATGCAGAAATTCAACGAAAAATTCAAAATGAAATTGACTCGGTCGTTGGCAAGTCCCGGCCAGTGTCTTTGGCGGACAGACCAAAGTAATAATTAAATATATTTAAATTGATAATTAAATTAAATTGTGATTTAGTCTGCCATATGTAGAGGCCACGGTACAAGAAATATTGCGAAAATCCTCCATTGTTGTCACGGGAGTTTTTCACACGGCGCTAGAGGACTCGACCTTTCAGGGATTTTATATTCCAAAGGGCAGTTGGTTGGTGCCCAATCAGTACGCCTTGCATCACAATGAAAAAATTTGGGGTGACCCTCACAACTTCCGGCCTGAAAGGTTCCTCTCCCCTGACGGCAAAAAAGTGATCAAGGGTGACAACGTCATCGCTTTCTCTGTTGGCCGTCGTGTAAGTCCCACAATTTACATTTTCAAAACTTTTTTATGAATTTATTTTTTTAAAAAATTTCCAAAAAAAACAGGCTTGTATTGGCGAGAGTTTGGCGCGGGATGAAATATTTTTATTTTTGGCGAACATTTTTCAACGATTTTGGGCAAGTGTGGAGATGAAAAATGGGGGAAGAGTGACGTTGGATGCCAAGGAAGGATTTATTTTGCATCCGCAGGACTACCATCTCATTCTCAAAGATCGACTGGGTTAAAAAAATGAATAATTTGTGTACCAATAAAAGCTAGATTGGGGGGGGGGGTTAATTGTGTTTATTAAATGGTTCAATTATTTATTGCACAATCACGACGCTGGTGGCTGGTGCATTTTTCTGGTCAGCTGTTGTGAGCACAGGTTGAGGGTTCAATGGCTGTCCTTGACTCACGGGCGTTCCTACCACGGCGACACCGGGGCCCCCTGGACCCCCAGCCCCGGGATTCCCATTAGAACTAATCACGGTGCCCTGTTGAAGATTTTTGATGACGCCAATGCCAGGACCTCCCTGACTTCCGGGAACGTCACTGTCGCCTCCACTGGTGTTGATAAGTTCAGCGGATAAATTGTTGATGGAGCCAATTCCGGAAGATCCAGCTCTTGTGACCTTTTGAGAGAAAGTGACTTTATCTGGGTTGTATTTTTCAATGACCCCAATTCCTGGACCACCCTCTCGTCCTTCCCGATGTTTGACTGTCGTGTCGTTAAGGGTGACGTTCTGTCCGGTTGGGAGGACGAGACTTTCTGTCTTGACTCCCACCTCCCGTTTCCGGTTATTCCCTCCATAGGAATTGACAGTCTTGGCGTTCAAATTTCCAACCTGGCCAATTCCTGAGTTGTCCCGTCTATCACGACCATTTCCTCCCTTGATATTGACGATACCCGCTTTAATTGAATCGACGCTTGGAATCCCGGCGTCTCGACGTTCCCGCCCTTTCCCGCCATACGAATTGACAGTGTTGGCGTCCAAATTTCCAACTTGACCAATCCCAGCCCCACGTCGATCCCGCCCGTTGCTTCCCTGGACATTGACGATACCCGCCTTGATGGAGTCAACGTTGTCAACACCAGCAGCACGAGTTCCTTTGATGTTGGCAATTCCACAATCTCCCCCCGCCGTTCCAAGTCTTTTGAGTTCTCCCCCGACCCACGTACAAATATCCCGCTCTTCCCGCTCAATCGGAGTCGACTGAGAGAGGCTAAAGACCGCGATGAGAACAATATAAAAATGAATGTTCATTCTGACTTTGTATGGCTAATGCGTGTAAAGAGAATGAAAATGGAGTGTGACATGGCCCAGGAGAGACGGCTGGTTTTATACACGAGAGTCAATTAATCAACTCTCATTAGAAAATATTCCCAACAATGATCCCATACGCAAATGAATTTACGCTTAATTAACAATTAACTTAACACACGTCACACACATTGAGAGCCATCACAAAAAGGATTTTAATGATGATTTAATGGTATAACTAGAATTAGGTGGAAAGATAAATCTCAATTAAGTTATCTCCTCTCTCATGCTCCCCTCCTTACCCATCCCACGTAATGGACTTGTTAATTACTCAACTTTGCCATACAAAAAGGTTTCTTTAGAATGTGCAAAATGTCATTTAGATGACAAATAACCCACGACCCACTAAATGATGAGTTCGCCTCCTTTTCGTAGAGAAAAAAAGAGATGACTATTGTACAAAACGGAAGACAATCTATGGAATGAATTATTTTGTTTATGTTTGAGTATGGCGGGCATGATTTAAATTGAATTGGGATGAGGATTAAAATAAATGGCCACATGAACGTTTTTGTAATCCTCGAGAACACTTTGGCAGATGGGAAAATGGATGAGAAAATAAATAACCAGGAGGGGCTTAAAAATTTTTCATGTCCTCCAGACAAGTTTCAAATTTTATGGCTTTGTTTATCCTCCGTCACCTGACCTCAATTTCTTCCCGTTGGCTCACTTGTTTTACTGTCTCCTTCCAGCCAACATGGCCCAATCATTGAAGGTACTTTTATTTTAATTTCAGGCTGAGGATTTTTATTAAATTAATTAATTTATTGTAGAAGGAGACTTTAGTCCTCATTGACACGGATGCAGGGACCGATGACGCCCTCGCCATTTTCTTGGCTGCAGAAGCCCACAAAGACCCCAATGTCTCGTTTCGGATTGTGGGCATTGTGTGTGTGAATGGAAACACGGGGGTGGACAATGTTTGCCGTAATGTCACCCGCATCCTCCATGTGGCCAATGTCACCAATGTAACTCACATTATTTATTTTAAATTCCCCCACTTTAATTGTGTATTTTAATTACAATTAAATTTGGTGCAGGTTCCCATTTTTAGAGGGTGTGGAGACCCCATGGTGATCCCTTACAATCTTGGCAGTCACGTGGCTCCCTATCATGGCTATGATGGCCTTGGAGATGTGGAATTGGTTCCAATTGAACCCAAGATTGAACAAGAAAATGGCGTCCTTGCCATGATAAGGCTTTCCAAATTACACAAAGGTCAAGATGGGACTTATTTTGATTTGCGGTGTGTTAATTATTTATTTTTGATGCAGGGAATCTTACAATTTTGGCCCTGGGACCCCTAACAAATTTGGGAATGGCCGTCCGACTGGATCCAACGATAAAAGATTGTGTCAAGGATATCTATCTTATGGGCGGAAACATTGAAGGTTACAATTTAAAAAATACAATAATTGTATTTTCAAAATTACAATTACATTTGTAGGGGTGGGCAACACCACATTTTGCGGGGAATTTAATTTTGTGGTGGACCCGGAGTCTGCCCACGTCACTCTCTCCAGTTTTCCTTGTCCGATTGTCATCGTCCCATGGGAGTCTTGTCGACGACCCGGTCAAAATTTGAAAGTAAAATGAAAGGATAATTTAATTGGGATTGTAATTATAAGTTTAATGTTATTAATTTGAGATTAGGAGTTTAGGGTCCAAGAGATGGGGAGAATTGTGAGCCCTCAGATGGGGCTGCTGAATCAGGTTGAAAAAAGGAATTTGGAGGGGAAGCCGGTTTGGTTCCCTTGTGACTTTCTCGCTGCTGCCGTCCTCGTTGAGCCTCAAGTACAATCAATTGACAATTAATTTAACAAAATGGTGACTAATAAATTAACCTCATTTAATTATTGTAATGAAGGTCATTGGGGACTTGAAACACGTTCACGCGACGGTGGAATTGTCAGGGATTTATGCCAGGGGTCTCATGGTGCTGGACCACAAGGGAGTGGACGACAACCCCAAAAATGTGGCCATTGTTTACTCCACCGATGACCATTTGGTCCGAAAATTAATGATGTGGTCCGTGGGGGGCCAATACTATAAATAAATTCCACCCTCTCTCCACTTTGCCCATTTTCCATTAAATCTGGAATAAAATTGACAATTTAAAAGAAAGCCATTTTGTCTATTGTTAATTCATTCAATTTAGTTTAACTAAACTAAAATTATTGTTGTTTAATTTAATTTAAATTTAGGATTAGTTTTATTTCTGTATTTTAAATAGTAAGAGGCTCAACAATTAGGATGGTGTTCATGCTTAACCATTGGCCAAAATACAATTTGAGTCAATTAAGTAATCTTAACCATAGTTAACTACACTGAATTGAGTTTTACATGAACAGAAACAGAAAAACAGAATAATAAAAGACAATCATGCCGACTCTCATTAAATTCTCATTTAATTTTATGGGAGGGGTTTCAGGGGTTGTTGATTAAATTAAAACTAAATAAATGACATGACGAACGACATTATCATAAAAGAAAGAGATAAATCAAACTCATTTAATTACAATTAAGAAAATGGAATGTAAAAAATTGGACGAAGGGTATAACACGAACACAAATATGAGAATATGACCAAAGAGTAGAGATCGTTTTATTAATTAAAATTAAAAAATGATTCTAACTCCAAGAGAATCAACGCAAACGGTCGTCTTGTTTTTTGGTCAATGGATAAAATGGACAAAAAAGACGTTGTGAATTTTAAACGACCCACTCTACAGGTCTTGCCAAGGATGGCAGAGTAGACCACTTATCTAGTAGGTAGTAGTAGCATCCGTGGGGAAATAAATAAAAACTTGTCTGATTCAGACGATTGTATCTCAGTGTAAAAAAATAACTGCTGGACATTGATTTATCATTGTACTCTGGAGCGCTTCAGGAGCGTCATTTATTTCTGATTGAGTTTTTTTGTAGTATTGCAAAGACAGTTTTGGGAATGGTTACAATAATTGTTCTATTAAAATGATATTCTAAATTGAATGAAGAGCCTCCATTCAAAGTAAAAGTGCCAAATTTTATCCTGTCCTGCATGGACAAATTAAAATGGCATTTTTGAATGGAACAGAATGGAGGGAACCAGGGGCATTTAATTCATAAAATACAAAATTGTTTTAACAATGCTCGCCTTTTAAATTAGGCCTTCTCCACAATTTTTTCGACTCCTTTTCCTCCAGGACCTCCGGTCCCTGCTTTGCCATCGGTCGATTGGACAGCTCCACTCGCCAAATTTTTGAGCACGCCAATTCCCGCTCCACCCTTGGCCCCAGGGACTGAACTGTCTCCTCCACTTGAGTTGATTACGGCAGCGTCCAAACTACCCAACACGCCAATTCCTGATGAACCATCTCGTCGTTCCCGCCCTTTCCCGCCGTACGAATTTACAGTGTTAGCGTCCAAATTTCCAACTTGACCGATCCCGGCCCCACGTCGTTCCCGCCCGTTGCCGCCATAAGAATTTACGACATTGGCCTTCATATTTCCAACTTGATCAATTCCAGCCCCACGTCGTTCTCGCCCTTTCCCGCCGTACGAATTTACAGTATTAGCGTCCAAATTTCCAACTTGACCGATGCCGGCCCCACGCCGTTCCCGGCCGTTACCTCCATAAGAGTTGACTGTCTTGGCGTTCAGATTTCCAACTTGTCCAATCCCAGAATTGTCCCGTTTTTCACGACCAGCTCCCCCTTGAACGTTGACAATGCCCGCCTTAATGGAGCCAGCACTGTCAACTCCAGCAGATCTTTTAATGAGATCGTCCTCATGGCCAAGTGGGCTGCAGTGGACGACGCCAAAGGCCACAACGAGCAGACAGAAAATGGGCTGTAAAATAATCAAAAAAAATTCATAAAATTAATTTACAAGCCAAGATTGTCATTTCTGATTCAAAAATTGTGAATAATAGAAATGATAACCTTCATTGTAAGATTTTCACAATTTGGAAAAGTTGAAGAGGACGGGGTCAAAAGTGGTGTGACTATTTTCTGGTAGACTTCCATGAGTTTTATAGTCAGTTAATCTGAAGTTGCATAATTAGTTAATCCCCAGTTAATGAAATTCATTTATCAACTACCAAATGAACTCATTAATTCTTTATACAACTTTAATGGGAATTTAATGAGGAGAGGGGGGGGGGATTAAACATGGGGGGAAAAGACATGCCGTGTACTATCCAAATCATTTTAATTATACAAGTTCATTAACTTGTTGAATTTAACTGTGTCATTAAGCACAATTTATAAAGATTTTCTTATCCCAAAAAAGGATCTGCATGTTCTTCCTTTGTAAAATCCAGCCATACAAAATTATTTCTGTCTCCATTAATTATTTTGCCGATTGTCAAATTTAAATCTCCTTTAAATAGTTAAATACTTTCCTTCATTTGTCGATTAGCCTTAGAAAAGCGTGAGTAAGGGGGACAACCAAATTAGGACGGATAAATTTCACTAAAATGAAATTTAACAATTTTGTCTTCTTGTCTACAAAAATCGTAATTATAATTAGAATATTTAAAACTCGGTTAAATTTAAATTACAACTACAATTATATTTTCAAGGTCACCCTCTTTCTTTTCATCCTTTTGGTGACATTTTCACTTGGACTTGGTTCACCGGAGTTAATTGACAATGGACAAAGTTTACAAAGTGCAAAAATTTGGCACCAGACCGTCCCAGGTGGGAAACAATCCCGAGATTTGTGGGCTCAATTGGGGAACCTGAAACTTGATGCGGGTCAACTTAAAGATTTGCATATTGATGCCAAAGTAATTGTCAACAACAATAGTGGATAATTAATTTAATTTATAATTAAAAATTTAATAAATTTTTGAAACGTAAAACAACATATATAATATGAAATATTTGTCAAAATTAAATTGTTGAATCTAAGCAAGTCGGGGAGACAGATTCCGGGTAACTCCGGAGAACTCGGTTGATTGTTTTCAAAAGGGGACTTGGCCCACACCCACAGTCACCCTTAAAGTCATCGAGGTCAATAGCCCAAATCATGCCCCCACCCAGTCCCATAGATTTTATGTAATTGGATTTTATCTCCAACATTTTGACGTCATCAAAAGTCACCAATTGATTCAGCCCATCGTGGGCTATGGGACCAGTCAGAGCTTGAGGGTCTTCTTGAATCCTCCAACTTTTTTTCAAAATATTTTGGCAAATTTCATAGTACGCCAACATCCCCGACTGTCTTGTGAATTCTCCTGCTTGACCTCCCCCCGAAATGGGTAAGTTGAAACCCATAGTTTCACCTGTTAATTGATCCCACTCCTTCAAGGTGAACGATTGGCCGTAGAGGGGCATGCCCATAATTAATTTTGAAGGGTCCGCTCCCTTGCTCAACCAATAATGAATACTGTAATTGACATTTAGGTAGGGATTCAAGTCACCTGCAATTTAATCACAATTATTATTTGTATTTTATTGGGCTAATTTTACGTTGTCATTTACCCTCCATGTAGTACAATGGCGCCACGTGACCAGTTTGGTACTCCCACTGGCCATGGTAGTCGTACGTCATGACAGAAATCCAGTCCATGTATTTTGACAGAATTGGGACGTCATAGGCTAAAATTTAATTGACAATTAAAATTAAGGATTTAATTTAAATTGAGACGTACCAATGTCAATGACCTCCTTCCCTGCTGAGACAGCCGCACTTAAGAGGAGACCACGTGGTTTGAATGCCTCGCTTATTTCCTGGACCAACTTGCTGAAGGCTTCTCGATCTGACAGGGGACCCTTTTTGCAATTATTTTGCCAACAGGTGGGATACTCCCAGTCCAAATCTGTGGGGACCAAATTTAAAATTAGATGGCGCCATTTAATTATAAATTATTATTGCTCTTACCTAAACCATCAAATCCATGTTTTTCCAAAAATTGGACCGCGTGGTCAACAAATCTGGCGCGAGAGCCTTCATTTTGGACAAGGCGGGAATATTTGTCTCCTTGTGAGTCATTCCAGCCCCCAAGGGCGAGGAGGATTTTGAGGCCATGTTTTTTAAGGGCCACAAGTTGTTTGTAAAATTGGCTCTCTAAGTCAAGCCAACTGTCATGGGGTTGAATACAAAGGGTGTCATAGTTGAGGGTCGAGAAGGCGTAGGCAATGTGCGTACACAAATTAAAGTCCACGTCACTCGGTTTAAATTTCCCGCTCCCGGGTCGGTAGTACGCCCAATTGGTGAAGTAACACACCATCTTGTACGATGAGGTGGGCAAAATTAGGGGGCGGGCTGTGTTGTTTTCATGCGCAACTGCCGGCGCCCAAGGCTCCCATTCCCATTCCATCGCATGAGTTATTGACGGAGGGGTCACAGGAGTCAATGAAGGGCTGTGTGGGGTGTCCGACCCGCATGTCCAGTCACATCGATTCTAATTAAACAATTTAATTAATTTCGAAATAATAAAATTAAATAATTGACTGACCATGTTCCAAAAAGTCCCGGGTGAACAGTGGGAGACTTGATACTCCCCAAAGACACACCAATAGTACAAAGTACAGTCACTCTCGTGAGCTTTGAACTCTCCCGCTCGGGTACATTTTTGACTTGGCGAGATGGCCATTTTTTCGGCAGGAGGCCAATCGCAAGCTTTGATGGCAGGGTTCCATGTGAGACCAGGGGAGCACGCCAGTTTTATTTTTTGACCATGTGAACACATGTAAAATATGGAGGCGGATTCATTTGAATGAGGGGAGTAGGCGCCATCTTCACACTTGTGAGAGGGGCTCAACTCTGAAATTAATTAATTCAGTTCTCATGTAAATTGTAATTAACTAATTATTATTAGTTTGCTTACCAATTAATTGAGCATTGGAGTTGGCAGAAATGCTTCTGGCAGTTCTGGAATTTTGGAGGGAATGAGCGGAATAAACTAAAATTGCAATTAAAATTAGGCCCTTCATTTTTTAAGGGGCACGTTGGACAGGAGGCTAAAGTGTGTGTGGAGGTGAGGGTGACTACAAATGGAATAAAATAAATTTGGGCTTTGGAGGCTCCAATTTTAATGAGCCCTTAGGGAACCTTTTTTAGAGGGATGAGAATTTAGACGATTCGACCTGGGGTTCCCTTTATTTTTAGTCCAAGTCCCTTGCCGCCATTGGAGGAATGTGAGCGTAGTTAAAAAATGTTTTTTTTTTAAATATTTTTTTCTAAGAAGGGTCGAGGGTAAATAAGGGACGATGGGTGGTTGGAGATTAGGCAAAGGGTATTAGTTATTCCTCCTCTCTGGAGATTAGGCCATGGCATGGCCTACTGCTCTCCCATGGAGACAGCGGTGCCTTGCATTAAAAAAAGATTAAAAGATGGTAAAGTTCATTCCCCTTTTGTAATCTGACACCAGGGACTTGAGACAGGACCTCCCATTATGCAGAGAATATATAACTCTATGCCCATTTTATTTAATTTTGTAAAGAACACCGAGGTTAACTAAATTGTTTTAAATATTTAATTACAATGGCTGTTATTTCTATTTGTATTGAAATTTAATTGAGATTTAAATACACGAGAGGACTCTCTCAAGTTGTGACTTGTTTTTGAATTGGGTTTGCAAATATTTGTGTACAATTTACAATCAACACGACTCGTGCTACACGAGGAGACGTGGGGACTCATTCACAACAAAAGATGGCATCGCATCTTCGAATAAATTTTAATTATTTCATGCAATGTGGAAATTCATTGTAAATATATAATTTGATAGCTCACTTTCCAATAAATAATGGCGTACATAGACTGAGGCCCACGTGATATTGAAGGAAATTAGTGGAACGAATTTGAATCATTTTTTGAAATCAACAAATTTGAAAATCAAACAAAGCCCATCCATGAGACAGGGAGAGGGGAGAAGCGGGGGACATTTAAAAATTAATTAAAACTATCAGAAATATTAATTATTGTTATTATGATAATAATACATTGCAAATGGAGTCCTCAAGAGGTTAATGTTTTGTCATGTCAATAAATGTTAAATTAGGGTGGAAGAGATTAATTCAATGGGCTGTGGAATGTTCAAAATTTGTTTTGCATCTTTGTTATTATTGAAATTAGTTAATGTACTCTGTCAGACTCCGTGACTACAAAAAAGTGGCGGACAGATTCACACACAGACGGAATGCATGAGAGAAGCTCCGCTTCCTAAAATAAATGTTTTTTATTTTGTCTTTGTTTAAATTGACACAAAGGTTGATATTTATTTCGCATCATTTAAATAGGAGTGGTTAAATCTAACAAAATGACAAAAAAAAATATTTAATATTATCTTCTCATGTATCCCTAGGTCATCGCAGTAGTTTTTAGACTTGTGCCACGGTAACTGACAGTATCAATCAGACTGAAATGGCGGCATGTTGTAGATATCATAGCAAAATGTAGTGAAGAATAATTGTAGTTGTCAAATAAAAATAATTTAATTAAATATTTTAAATTAAATAACTAAAGTTGTTTCAATCATGCGCACAACCACATTGGGCACTCCGATGCGCTTCTTTGGATTGCATCAAACTTTTGTGGTGAATCATTTGATCCTTTGTCTCTCTAAACTCTGCTAGAACGACATCTGTTGAACAATAAATATACAAAGGGAATGACAGTAAGAATTTGATTTTGGCGCTTAACGAGGGGAAACCACGTGGGTGGAAACGAGTTGGGACATGAGATTTGACACACTCGTAGTTCAAGTCACCCTGATGACGAAAAGTGAGGCTAGAGCATCTCATAGCGCGGAAATCCCGAGAAAACCCGGGTCAAAGTTCGGTGTTTTTCTCATTATAGGATATAAACCTTTACCGTTCTTCATCATCAAGAATGGTCCCCACGGTCTAGTGGCTAAGGGAGCGCGCACGTTTTTGGAGGTCTCAGGTTCGATTCCCGGTTTGCACAATATTTTTTTTTGTCCATTTGCTATGATTTTTTTTACTGCAAAGTTGGTGAACAGATAAATGTTGACTATTTTGACATGATCTGACCAACAAAAAAAATATCTTGACCTCTGGAGGTCATTTTGCGAAATGACCTGTATCTCTGATCTTTGTGGGCCGAAAAATTTGAAAAAATTCATAGTGAATATTTAAAGTACAGGGATCAATATTTTTTCAGTGGTCATACTAGAAAAGTGACTGATGTGACCTGAGAAAGCCATCAAGGGCATTGACCCCGGCCAAAGGTATTGCTTATTGTGAGGTCAACAAAAAGACAAACATGTTTGTCATCTTTTTTTTGGTCTCTCTGAATATTTTCAATACTTTTGCATGATTAGTTTTTTTTACCAGGATTTTATGCAAATGATCTCATAAAGGTCACAAGAGAGGTCAAGATATCCTATAATGAGAAAAACACCGAACTTTGACCCGGGTTTTTTCGGGATTTCCGCGCTATGAGATGCTCTAGCCTCACTTTTCGTCATCAGGGTGGCTTGAACTACGAGTGTGTCAAATCTCATGTCCCAACTCGTTTCCACCCACGTGGTTTCCCCTCGTAAGTGTAATTGAGTCGTACCAACGTATTCAATATCTACTTTAATGTTGGCTTCTTCTGGGTCTACTGGTGGCCCAATTTTGGGGGAGGGTGGAGGGATGAATGCCCCACCCTCACCGTGGGCTTTGTCTTGCCCTTGAGCACAATTTGGGATGCCAAAAGAGGCCACAAAAATTTCGACAAATTCATCTTGCTCCTCCTCCTTCTCCTCATCTTCCTCTTTTACTGGAGGGGAAAGCAATTCAATCAAATTCTTGACGAATTGTTGGAGAATTATGATACTCCCAACCATTACCACGCCAATGATTACCACAATGACGCCCAAAATTTTGAAGACAATGCCATCTACAATAAGGTTTAAATATTTTAAATGTTGCACAAATTAAATTTTGATTTACGTACATTCGAGGTGCTCACGGAGTCCAGCAAAGATGACCACCAGAGCGATGGAGACTACAAATTGCAATTCAAAAATTAAAATCTTTTGTCATTTTTTTGAGAGAGGTCAAGGGTCATACCAAGGAATCCAATGACGTAAGCTCTGTAGGTACTATCGGCAGTGAGGTCCATGCAGGAGTCGGGTTTGTCAGGGTCATTGGGGTCATTTTTAATGTTGTCAGTGAAACGAAGGACTCTTTCCACTGGCTTGGTTTCTTCCTGTCAAAATCAGAATTAACTGAGACTTTCTAATTGGCATTTGAATTGTACCTTTGAATTGGTAGAACTGGCTGGACCCCATCCGGGTGTACCGGAAATGGCAGCAGCTTCACTGTCAACGACGGCGGCTGCACCCCCTTTGAGTTTGAGCATGGAGCCAATTATTCCCTCCATTTTGAGTTGACTCATAACTCAATTAATTGGGCCTCTCATTTTTAAATGTGAGGCATTTTCAACAAAAATGGCTTCAACGAATGAATTGGGAGGGTCTTGCGTCAATTATTTTGATGCGGGTGAGGTCAGGAGTCAACTATGCAGCCATAAAAAACATTTTGAAGGAAACCTTGTCAACTATTTTACTCAAAGAATTTGGGGATGCAAAACATTTTTATGGGACTTATAGCCGGCCATTTTATGAGGCCCGCATTCCACAAAATTCCACATTTCTGTTTAACATACTGCAGATTTTTTATTTAATGTGAAACCATGTGACATTATTTCTAAAAAATGAATTTTTGCATGAAATTTAAATCAAGATGCTGTGTTGTTCAATTTTGAGTTGAATTTTATGTGCGCGTGCGGGAGACGCCTCGTGTTCAATGAGCGGAATATTTAAATGAAGGTGATGAGCTGATGACTCATGCGGCCTTGTACGTCCTACAAGTCATTGCAAAAAATAACTTGCATGGCTGATTTGGGACAAATTATCCGCCTGACCTTCGTTTTCCCATTCTGGTTTGTCCTTTAGGGAGCATTAAAAGTACTACCGGCGCTTATCTTATCGACCATAAAAAAAGTTAATTTTTACCCAACATTTTCAACTCATCTCCTCACTCTTTTTTTACCCATTCCCTATTTTGCATTTAAAATCTAAAATTGACCACTCTCAATTTCTGCGCATTTTGTGTCCACTGTTTTTGAACTGAAAAAAGTCCATTAAAAATTATGGCGCCACCTGGAAGTTCAAAAGATGTGGACTCTGAAGGTCTTACAAGAGAAGAAATTGCTCTCAAAGAGGTGAGACATCAGGAACAGTAATTCAAAAACAAGATTTAAACTGGAGCGCCAATATGTTTAAAAATTGAAATATGATTTGTAGTTGAAGTCAAAGATACAGGACGTGATTTTAGAGCATCCCCAATTTGATGACCATTTCTATTTACTGCAGTGGCTCAAAAGTTCATTTTTTCAAAAAAATAATTAATTAATTAATGACAAGAATTTAACTGTTAAAAAAATTTAAGCGCAAAAACTGAACGTGACGAAAGCACAAACAATGCTCAGAGAGGTGAGTCAGTTAAGTGAAATTTATAAAAAATTAATGGACATTAAAATTAAATTAAAAAGGCAATTAAATGGAAACATGATCATCACTTCGATGGAGACTTTGCGCGGGAACTCTTTGAGCCAAATATTGAGCAGGCGGTGAAAGTTCATTTTGACGGTGTGACCAAAGATGGCATACCAGGTATTATTTACAATTAACTTTAATTGAATTTCAATATTCCCGCCTTGTTTAAATACTTTAGTACTCTCACTACAAGCTGGGTCAATGGATTTTCGAAGAATTGTAGAGACGCGTGGGAGGGATCAATATGTTCGTTATTGGGTTCAAGTTTTCACTCAAACTGAAAATTTGATGATCGAGTCAAATCGACGAAGAAATGAGGCAATTGCGCGGGATATTGGAAAAGTTAAAATAATTTCAAATTCTACCACTGGCGTCGTCGCTGTCATCGACTTTCACAATTATTCCATCAAACAAACTCAATCCATTCAAAGTCAGGTTTACTTTTCTAGAAGAATCCTAGCCTTTCGGCATTAAAATTGGCGCCATTTCTAAAATAACCCTTTTGGTTTTTGTAGCAATTCAATCACAAATAGCAGTTCTCAAAATTATGTCAAATTATTATCCCGCTTTACTGGGTCATATATACATCATCAATAGTAATGATATTTAATTCCTATTTACCTAAAAAATATTTATGTCAATTTAATTTGATTCCCAATTACAGCAAGCAAATTTTTCCAATTTGCTTTCAAAGCTGTGAGACCATTTTTGGAAGGGCCATGTTTGACCCTTGAAATATTTGACACAAATGAAGAGGTGTGGAAGACTGTCCTTTCTCAACGCATTGACCCAGGTCAACTTCGTCCTGAGTATGGGGGTACAAAGGATCAAACGATTTAGTTGACTAAATTCTCTTTATGGTTAAGTAACAAGAATTTATTGCTTTGGCTGTATTCCAGTTTGAGACAAAATAGACAATAAATTATTTTTAAATGACTCATTACTATAAATGTCATTACTTTACTGAAAGGAACTTAATTTACAATTTAATGAGTCGTTCGAATGTGGTCATTATATTTTATTTAACCAACTGCACTAATCGCGATTTATTTATTGGCTGTTCTAACTGGTAAACTTTTATTAAGATTTTACCTAAAAAGGCCCCAAAATGGTACACAAAATGTTACTCGATTACGTGGAAAGGATGCAATCAGATACCCGACTATTAACGACTTCACTGCGACTATAAATAATGGCATTCCACGAGCCGATGTACACCAAACCATCCTATAAGCAAGTTCAATTGCATTTAAGATCAACACATTTCCTGTTCTCCACCACTCAGCTGGTTCATCAAACGCAGTACTAGACAACAAGTCGATATTGTTTCCAACTTTTGAAAGTAATTCAGATCTCAATTTCCCACGTACTGTCAGTGCCGCAGCGTCGAGGGGGTCAGGGTATGTCTACCGTCAGGCCGGGCCAGGTCGAGACGGAGGATAGGCCGGGCCAGGTCGGGCAATAGGCCGGGCGAGCTAGAGGTCAAGAATTTAAAATTCATAAAAAATAAAAATTTTGTCTGTCAGCGTGTTTCATTGCATTGGCTGTACCTGTCAGACAAAAGTCAAATAAACATTTCTTCATTTTTCTGTAATCCTTAGTGTTATAGGCATAAAAGAGCCCCATGGGGTTTGTGTGGCGAACGAAAATAGAAAAGCCATGACATTATGACTTTACAAAATTGAGGTTTGTGTACCCTTGAGGGGATTACAAACAGGCATTCAATGGCATGTGGTCCTCCCAGGAAAAGAGGAAGCTTATCGTTGAAATATATTTAGACTGTTGTCCCCAGTCCTTATCAGGATCTTGAACCCTTCTAGCTTGACATTCTTTTTGCTCCTTTACAATTTGGACTCTGACTGAAGTGAGGAGAATTTATTCTAAGAGATAATTTATCACACAAATTGTGTTAAATTTCACAATAACTATTATTGTAAAATATTCATAATGATATTAGTAAGTATTCGAAATATTATTTATTAAGATGGATCAGTAAA
>JAQIVZ010002699.1:0-18753 GCA_034700945.1 Arrhopalites spinosus | reverse complement strand
TTTTTTAATCATGTGGCCAAAAAAAAAACATTTCAAAAAAGTGAATTATGTGGCCAAAAAAAGACACAGCCATTTTCCATTAGTTTTTTTCATTTAAATTATTTTGCCGGGATGGTCAATTTATTTCTAGGCATTGTCACTTGCTCGGCCTATTGTATTATTTATATGCGGGCATTCTCTATTGGGTCAAAGGTGACTCAAGTCAAGAATTTTATATTGTAGGTTGCTGGAGGACTCGCTCATCGGCGCGGCGTAATGGTTTGTATATCAAGAAAATAATGGGAGGGATTCCAATGGCGGGGATTCGGGTCGGGAATTTTAATTTTATGGAGAGAACCTCCACATTAATTTTCATTCATTTTTGTGCCCATCAAATTGTCACCGTTCTTCTCATGTTGCGATGAAAATTTGAGGGTTTTTCACAAATCCGCAGAAATCAATTTAAAATGTATGCATGCATCTCAAAAATTATTTGAGATGAGACAAATTAGAATCTTGTGAATGTATTTATTTATAATTTAAAATATTTAAATCAAAATAATCGTATTTTTAATTTATACTCACGCGAAAAAAAAAAAACAAAAATTTAATGCTAAAATGATTGACCTGTATTTATTATTTTGTTCTCAATCCGGCGGTTGATTTATTTCCGGATGAATTTTGTCATGAAATAATATACCGAATTTAAAAAAAGAGAATAATAAATATTTTATTTTATTAATTATAAAATTGACTGGCAGTGAAAAAAATCATTGAATAATTTCACGAAGGGCCATGATGGCATACGTAGATTGTGATAGAGAAAATTCGTTTACAGCACAAACTTTATCTTTTAAATCATCTTTAGTCTCAATTAAATTTGGAAGATCGTCGTCTGATCTCACCTGACTAGACTCAAACTGGGATTCCAAGAGATCCAAATCAGTAGAATAATCTTCACCATAAAACACTCAAGAAATATAGTAAATAAAGTTTAATTTTTTTTAACTGAAATTTTTTGTTGAATAAAATTACCTCGATTTTCTTCCTTGCGTCGTCCCAATTCCTCTAACAAAACGATACGGTGTAAGAATGGAAGGCATTGTAAGACAAAATAATTAAAATCTAGGGAAAACAACAAGAATTGATTAGAATTAGAATATAAAGTGAAGCTTGAAATTAAAATTCTAAAAATTTGTTGTGCATTTAATTTTGATTTTAAACACAGAAATGAGTTTAATTGTGTATTACCACTGTGGGCAGATGATGTAGAATAAATTAATTGAGGTGGGGATATCGTTCAATTTTATTGTCAGCCCATCAGAGAAATTAAAATGCATAAAAAAGTTGACAAAAAATTAGCAAATACTTTTTTTCGGCGAGTTCGTAGTTTCGTGCAAACGCAAGGATGGCCAACAAAAATCTTTGAAGACCGTTTCGTGTTTGCCTCTGGTGCAAATCCTGTCATTTGGTTCTCTAGTCCATAAAATTGGTGAAAATAATTCAAATATCACTAACGTATCCAGGTGGCGGGGTCCCAGGCAGTGGTTGTAACCCCTGCCTCCCAAAAAAAACTTTTACATGTAAAATACATACATGTCCAGAAAATTTTGCCCAAAAAAGGTGACACTCCTCCTAGCTGCCAAAAACTCCCGTAAATTATTTTGGTCTAGGTAGGTACACCCCAATCCCCATTTATTCATGAAATGAGTTGCAACTCTTAAATTTGTCCAACACAAACTGTTCGAAACTGTGTCAAACTGTCCCTTGTGTGGCAAAAAAGACAAGGTCGTTCCCGGCGGGTAATTTCCATTGGGAGTGTCAAATATCCGTAGTCAAAGACGTAGTTACATTACCTTTAAAATTCACAATTTTGTCCTATTTTTCTTCACTTAGAACACTGTAAATTTTAATTAGACGTTCCAATGAAGGTCATTTATATTAGTTGTAGCTATACAATCGTTAACTGTCAATCAAAACTCTGGGAGAAATTGAAACATGGAAAATTAATTTAAATTATTTATCCCAGAAACGAGCCATTACCTAAATGGTGTACGTGGTGAACATAAATAGAAATAATTTGTATAACTCAAAATTTCTGGAGAAAATGTAAAACCACGTAGTTTAGTCTTCATTTTCTCTTGTCTGAGCCAACGTTTACTTGGAGAAAATGTTGACGAAACAAGAGAATAAATTTAACTTCCGCGCCATCTCCTTCCTCTCCCGTCTCAACGTTCTCCCTATAAAAATGGACATGGATGAAGGGACCATTTCAGCAATCACTACTGGATGGCGGTACTGGCTATGGCGTTTGTACCACTTGATGGGATATCTCCACACTGCCTACATCAATTTCCGGCTCATTCAAGTCATGATCAACCCCAGAAAATATTTCAATTTGAATCATTTCTCCATTCATTTGATTTGTGGCATTACTTCTCTGTCTGCTTGTGTCATGACTCATCAGATTTTTGTTGGGGCGCCACATTTAAATGAAATCATTTTCAACACTTTGTTCGACGAAAATAATTTGGTACAATGACGGTTTACACAATTTAAAAATTTTCTGTTCACAGCAAATTTTAATTCATAGGAATCACATGTAAACGAGGAGGAACCAATACGAAAAGTCACTCTTGAAAGTAGGCGGGACGCCAATAAACGCTCAGTATTTCGTAAAACACAAAAATTCAACGGCGTAAAATCAATGCGACCAACCAAGCCTGGCTGTCACGCCCTCTATGGAAGTACAACCTTCAAGAACTGTTACTACTAACCATCGCGCCAATTGGAGCTATTTCAGTTATGACACTAGTGGGACTGCTAGCCCTTGACCCCTCAAGGCGCCAACTTTTGTACTCGTCGCTTTCTCCTTCTGTCCAAAATCGCTTGACCTTCTTTTTCTTGCTGGGACTTGAATTTTATTTTATGGCCTTTGACCTCGCTTTTGTGTATTTTCCATTCATTTGTGAGCTCATCTTTTTTCTCAAGTGTCACTCAAAATGTGACCAACTCCTACGGACTTTAAGGTAATCATAATTTAAAATTTAAATTGAACAATTAAAATAATTAACGGAGGATGCTTATGCAGGAATATTCGAGAAGAAGCCGTCCCTTTAGAAAATCTGTGGGGGGTCATTGGAGAGACGCAGAAATTGTCGCTGTTGATTCGTTTGTTCAATTGTCAACACGCCGTGTGCATTTTCTCCTTCAAAATTGACTGTCTTATTGGCTGCATCACTGGCATTTCATTTTCAATCAGTTTTTTCCACTTAAATTATTTTGCTGGGATTGTCAATCTATTTTTTGGTATTGCGTCTACCTTGACCTACTCCATTATTTACATGAAGGCTTTCTCCATTGCTTCAAAGGTTATTGAGGTCAAGCAGTCTATTTTGGGGATTACCCAGCGGGCTGGTTTTATCTCTTATAGGAAGCATGTGAGCCAAATTCTGAGGGCGATTCCAATGGCGGGGATTCGGGTGGGAGATTTTAATTATTTGGAGAGGACTTCGACCCTTATTTTCATTCATTTTTGTGCCGTAAATATTGTCAGTGTTCTTATTCTTCTTCGATAATTAAATTTTCATGCGAATACTCTATATTGTGAATAATTATTTTAATTGTTTATTTATAAAAAAAAATACGCATATTGGATAAATGTAAATTGTTGTTATGTGTTGTGTCTATACAAATAATTAAATAAATTGCATTACTTGCATAGAATAGGCAAATTAAAGTTCAAAAATGTTTGTCTTTTGCATGATTAAAAGTAATATTATCTTATAGAGTTTGAAATTGTATTAAAATATTTAATTGTTGGTTAAAAAATTAAACAGTTTGTTCTCAGTCCAAGGTCAAAAATTGTCCTACTAACATGACATCAGTCTAAAGCATGCCAGCCTGACCTATGAAAAAAAGAGCGGTCACTGGTCATACAGTAAAATTGTTTTGAGTTAAAAGTTGTCCATAAAAGGAAATGGGAATCAAGTTATTTATTTTAATTAACTCGTTAGTTTACAGGAGTGCCCGTCATTATTGTCAACTTTTGGTCTATTGCGTGTCTTTTGATGGACGGCGTCCGCCTGAGCTTCCCAAGGCCTTTAAAATTTGCATTGCCATTTTTTTTGCATAACAATGTATTGTACACAATAATTTAGTTAAATAACTTAATTCAGGTTAGCCAACTCGTCACCCCCCATTAAAATTATTGTGTCTCTCTAATTAAATGAGATTCAAACGTCCATTAGTCAGACAAAAAATTGTTTACTATTTTATCAAAAGTTAATTTAATTGTTAACCGAGTTGTGGACATTTATTATTTTGTATAATCCCATGTAAAGTATATTTAACTTTAATTAGATTGTCTTAAACTGTGGATTTAGTTGCAACTTGAACATTTAGTCAATGTAGACTTTTATTAATTATTTAAATAATGGCGCCAGTACATTTGGCCAGATGTGGCATATTTTCAAATTGGAGACTAATTGTAATTATCATAGTCCCCATGATTTTACTGCCTTTACTTTTCCTGGAGGACAGTTCAAATATTTCTAAAATTGGACCGGATGGACGGGAAATTGACCGGACGGCGGTAAGGGTCAAATTAATTTTTATTTCAATATTTAATTCTCAAGCTATTTAAATTTAACCTACACTGCACAAGCTGTTTATATTGCGGAATTGAAAATTAAATTAATTAAAATATTTAAAATTAATTGGGTACAGAAATTCAGATGCGCTTACGTGATAATTATGATGGCCATTTTCTGGATTTTGGAGGTAGTTCCATTGGCCATCACTTCATTCCTTCCCGTCATTCTCTTACCTTTGTTACAAGTACAGAGTACAGGTATTTAAAATTTTAATTGTGAAAAAAGTTAAAGTTGAATCGAAATTAGTTGTAATTAAATTGTAGGACAGATTTCGAAGAATTACATGAAAGAAACAAATCTCATGTTTCTGGGTGGTCTTATAATTTCATTTTCCATGGAGTACAGCAACCTCCATCGTCGCATTGCTCTCAAAGTCCTCACCATAATTGGCTCCTCCCCTCCCAGGTTGGTTTAATTAAGAATTAAATATAATTAAAATAAATTGATTTTGATTATGACAGAATTTTATTGGGCCTCATGTTGACGACAATGTTCCTCTCCATGTGGATGTTAAATTCTGCCACCGCTGCCATGATGTGCCCAGTTGCTCTCGCCATCCTTCGTGAACTGAACAAGGACACCAAGGTTTAAATATTTTTTGAGCCCTCAATTTAAATATTTAAGTTCAATTTTTACTCTATAAAGAATTCTGGACTAACTGCCTCTACAGCGACGACTTTGTCCGCATACGACACCAAGAGCTCAACAGATTTGGAATTGGAAATTCAAAAAAATGGCGGAGATACTGATGAGGAACCGGAAGTCGAAGAACGGAAAATGAAGAAGCGCCAAAAACAAATGATGCTCCTTGCCATTTGTTTTGCTTCTGATATCGGCGGTAATTACAAAAAAAAACAAAATAAAATGTCGCAATTTAAATTAAATTTAAAATTTTAGGTAGTGGAGTTGTCACTGGCACCACCCCCAACATGGTGACCTTCCAACTTCTCAAGGAGTATAAAAAATTAATTATAATTAATTAACAGTATTTAAATTAACATAAATTAATTTGTACAGACTTAATTTGGGTCAAAATGGAAAATACGCGGACTTGACCTTTGCCACTTGGATGGCCTACGCTGTACCTCCCATGTTGATCAATGTCATCATCGCTTGGATTTGCCTTACAATAACTTTCCTCGGTTTTCCAAGTTGGTCTAGCTTCAGGTCACGTGACCTGAAAGTACAAATGGCCAACAAAATAAGGGACGAGAGGGAGCACCATGTGTATAAAATGTTGGTCAATGAATACAAAAAACTGGGCAAGGTCACATTCCATCAATTGGGTGTCACTGTTTTGTATTTTATGGTCATCATGTTATGGCTTTTTCGAGATCCCCGGTTTGTTCCAGGATGGGGGAAATATTTTCCTAATGTCAAAATTGGAGATTCTACGGCAGCCATGTTGATTGCTTTCCTACTTTTTGCTGTGCCAAAAGATCCCACTTTTTTGCGCTGCGGTAATCACAACTATTATTTTAATTACTATCAACTTTTTATTTAAAATCTCATTAATTTTTAATTAAGCAGGAAGGCCCAAAATGGCGGGGGGATTGCTGGATTGGAAATATGTTCAAAAGAGACTTCCATGGGATGTCGTTATTTTGATGGGTTATTTTGAACAAAAATTGTTGGCGGTAATTTTAAAAAAGTTTAAAAATTCAAAAACTTATTAATTTTTTTAGGAAGCGGGTTTGCCATTTCGGATGCAGCTGACAAATCGGGACTCTCAGCTTGGATTGGAGATCAACTGGATCATTTAAGTTCATTAAATGATCAAGTTCTCTTGATAATTGTCATGCTCATCACGTCCACTCTCACTGAAGTACTCTCAAATGGCGCATGTGCCAATGTCGTCATTCCAATTCTTATCAGTTTGGTGAGATTTCAATTAGAATTTTATTTAATTGGCATGTGTGCTCAAATATTTAAAAAATAATTTTGGCGCATTTTAGTCAAAACGACTCCGCCTTCATCCACTTTATCTGACCCTCCCTTCAGCAGTTTCGTGTTCATTCGCCTTCATGCTTCCAGGTGAGTTTTTAGACAAGAGATGAAATTTAATTGGAATTTCCCACTTAATTGAATGCATGTTAATTACACAGTTGGCGCCCCAACTAATGGGATAGTGTACGCGGCGGCTGATGGAGACATCAGGATACTTGATATGGTGAAATCGGGGATCTTCATCAAAATATTTTGTACCATAATTCACTTTTTAATTCATATCAGTTATGGCAATCTTTTATTTGATTTCACTAATTACCAATATGACAATACGAACCTTTCCGAATTATAAATGAAACTGACCTTTATTTGACCTTGATAGATAGATTAAGTAGTCCATAAATATTTTGAAGTTTAATTTTAATTGATTTATTTTGCAACAACAGAATTATGAAAAATTATACAATTTTGAATGACTTCAAAGTTGCAAAACATTTGAAGTAATTAAAACAGACAGTTCTAATTTGAATTAAAATTATTGTAGTTTATGATTAAATTATTTATCGATTTAATCATAGTCGGAACATGACTATTATGGAAAAGAATTTCTAAAGAATCCAAGGCTCGAGATGACACTAGTCAGGACTGTGAATGAATTGACGGAGGCCTAAAATCAATTTTTTTTTAAAAAAGTGGTCACCAATTATTTGATTACAACACGTTTACCAATTTGGGGGTTATTTCGAAAAGTGAAAGGATTTGGAATTAAATGTACAAATGTAATTTATTTTTGTACAACAAAATGGGGATGTACCATATATCCTCCAGAGGGTGGGCGTGGGGGTTGGATTGGGGCTGGTTCACATGTTCCAAAACATTTGTCAGTGGTACAATAACAGACCTCTATACCCAATCCCTCTTTACAGCCAGATGTCGTAGTTGATTTAGCACAACCGGTAGGCGACGAAGTAAGTGAATTTTTTATACACACATTGTGTTCTGGTTTACATACCATCTCAGTGTTCCCGTCACAGCAGACCAAGGATGGTGAAATAAAAATATTATTATGTTAATTACCTTGACCATTTAACCACAACATTTAAATTAATTATACCCTCCCTCATGGAGTACTGGAGGAGGATATGGGTCATCCCCACAAAATAAAATTGACTTAAAGACATCATGAAAGCCACTTATTATACCAAATGTCCAAAATTAATAATAAATTATAATTAATCTATTTTTGACAATTAAACTTTTCAAGATAAATAATTGACACGATTATTTTCAAAACTCCCACCTTGACGTTTTTCTTTCAGTTCAAGCTTTGACCACTTGCACTTCTCTCACTCAATTTTGGGACTATAGAACTACAGTTACGCCGGCTCGGTCAAGGCGCTGCATTTTTGTCTCAGACAAAAATTCCCCTCCTTGTCTCAGACAAGGAGGGGAATGCAGCGCCTTGGGCGCGGTGGGTGTTCTTTACTATTTTTTTTTAAAAAAAAGATTTGGTTTATTTTCATTTTGATTGTCATGTAAACATTTTAGTATCTCTGGCAACAATTATTTTATGAAAATGCTTTCAAATTATTTAAATTAAAATTCTTCTAATCACAATCAATTGTGGTATGGCATCCATGTCATTCCATTCCCAACGAGAATCTCTCATTGATATGATGGTGGTAAATAGACGCACCAAATTAAAGTTTTTATTAATGGCAATCACAACAATTGAATTAAATTATTTAACTGAGGTGAATTTAATTAATTATCTGACTTTGAAGCCCATTTTAAATTTTAAATGACGTTCTATTTTATTTGTTTTTGTAAATTAATTCCCTCGAATTTTATTATAACCCATTTATTGACATTTGTAGTCATAACGGATGTATCTTTTTTTTGCATAAATAGCCATCTTAAATTCAACTAAACTGTCACTACATTTTTAACTGTAATTAAATCTACTTTTTAATTTCAACATGAAGACAATTTTATGGTAATTTTTGCATTTATTAACTAACCAGGGTTTCATAATTTGAAATTAATAATTCAAATATTATTTTCAAACTTTCCCTCCAAAGGATTCTCTGTCTTCTTTCATTGGTTGTGATGATTCACACCAAAAAATTGGCTAGTTTGGGTGACCAACAGGGTGACCACCTCTTGGAAGTCCAAATCCGGGACATTTTTTTTAAATGATATAATAACATTTTTATGAGCAAAACAGTATCAAATAAAATGTTAAAATACTTGTAAAAATGTCAAAAAATGTTTATTTAAAAATTTATGGACTAAATAGAACAAAAAATGAGTTTTATAATCATAATTACTGTGTATTCTTTGTCTTATATTTGTATTTGGTGTCTGATCTTTTGATTTTTCACCAACACGAGATTTATCCAACGATATAAGTAATTGTTCCATGAAAGGTTTCAGAATGCAGTACTCGTCATAAAAAGCATCCATGTTGATCAAGCTGGTCAAATTAATTTTTTCAAGGGCATCAGATAAATCGGTAAATGATGGGTCTTTTACTAGACTAAAGATTCTCACGTGTTTCAAATAATTTCTATCCGAAAAATCAAAAAACTTCTTTAAGCAATTTAAAGCGGCGTCGTAAAAATTGTCGAATTCTTTTTGAATAATAATTGCCTTAATTTTTTGGCACTTTCTAAAGGCTGTTTTTGTTTCAAAGCCATAAAATTTGTTCTTTTTTGTTTTGGAACTTTTATTTTCATCCATCTGCAGAACAAAATGACAAAAATAATATAGTAAAAAAGTTTAACAACAAATTTGATTTGGAAAAATAATGCAACAAATGAAATAAAAAAATTCACTTGAAAATAACGTCCCAAGACAATTTAATCTGATGTAATAATTTGTCAATCAAATTCAAACTGACAATTTTAAAATAAATTGTGACCTTCAAGAAATTAAGTTTTTGATTATCTACAAAAAATAAAACAATCGATTTATTAAAAACAAAATTTTAAAAGCGTAAATGTGAAATGGAATTAAAATCCCGACAAACCTGGTAATAAATAATGACAACACTTACACTTTTATTGCGTCCAACAATAAACAACAGCAACAACAATCTCTACAAAATCCAACCCATTTACTTGATTTAAATGTGAAAATCAAGATTAAGTCAATGTCGGAGTCTTGATTGAAGGGATTAAAGTAAATTTATAATTCGCAAATAAAAAAGATGGGAAAGTTTTCAATTTCCCGGACATCAGGAAATCTTTAAAATATGCCATTAAGAACAATGGTCACGCTCGATGACCTATTTTTTTGTAAATATTTTGTCCAGATTTATTTTGACCTCCCTTTTTTTAATTTTTTCGCCAATATTATTCTACAAAAAGTCAATTTAGATTTAATTTTACATGCAGGCAATTTACGGGACATTTTGGATAATTTTGCAAAAATTCCGGGACGCGGGACAGGACCCCCAAATCCGGGACTGTCCCGACAAATCGGGGACAGGTGGTCACCCTGGTGACCAAGATGGAAGTGATGCGGCCAAGTACGCCAAAAAAGATTGCGGGTCTCAAAAAGTTGGCTACATTTTAGGAGTAAGTTAAATTAATTAATAATTAAATTATGAATTTGGCGGCAAGTGTAAAATTCAAATTTTTAGGAATGTATTTCCTACTGCGGATCCGACACGTCCAAATTAAAAAACGTGCCAAATCACACACGCTGTCAAATGATGATGGGACCCCTGGGCTATTGCGTGTCGGGAGATTGTTCTGTGGTTGATGGGCCAATGTAATTAATTTAATTGCAATAATCATTAAAAATGAAAATAAATTAAAGACAACAATCAAGTAATTTTTATTAACAATTAAATTAATGGACATTTAAATTGCATCAATCATCATCCTTGTACTCATCACTGGCCTCTATGTCTTCCATGACAGGCGTCCTTGGTGTGGTCCTTATCGTAGAGGGCATGGGCGGGCAGTTATTACAACAATTTGGCGGGAACGAGACTCGGCATATCTAAAATGAAATAATTTTGAACAATCTGAATTTTTTTAAAAAATTAAATAATGCAAACATGAGTGTGATGGGCAAATCTTGGGCAGACAAAAGTTCCAATAGGGAAACTACGACAACAATTTGCAAATTCCACGGCATTCTTTTTCAGCCCATGGAGATTATCACAACGATATAAATCGGCAAAGGGGTCCTTCAAGGGACGGGCTGTGGTGAAAGCTGGGACAGGGTCTTCGATGGGTTCCAGGGGTTCCTCGTCTTCCTCTGGCCGCTCCTTCCATTGTCTTCCAAGGGTTGCGGGTGTGAGGATACAAAAGAGACAAATTGTCAGGAGAATCTGGAAAATGAATAAGAAATGTTGAAAAAGTGTATTTTTTAAATATTGCCAAAATTTGGTTACTTTTTTGTCCATGGCCGGATTCAAAATTAGGAATTAAACGGTCGGGGCTGAAAATGATTTTGATAAAAAAATGGACTCGTACTCTGAGTCAAAGCCCAAACAATTTTTGTTGAAAGATACGGCGGAACTTGTTTTTTACTAATGAAAGTGTTGGAGGGAGACGGTTTGTGCGTTGATGAAAACAAGTTTCTCTTTCTTTGGGGTCATGAGGCTAATTTCCATTAATTTAAATTATTTTTTACTTTCTTTACAATTAAAAGAGAGAATTTAAAAAGTTAATTAACATATTGAATGAATCAGTATAGGTGAAATTAATTCGAGATGTCTTTTGGTGTAAAAATAAAAAGAATTTTCAAATGTGATCAACTTGGACATTCTATAATATTTTTGGCGCCAAAATGAATCAAAGCAAAAATACCCACGTGTTTTTTCACTTAGCAAAAGTAATTATAATTCGGACAATGTTAATTAAAAAAAATAAATTCCAAGAAATGAAATGTTATTCACACCAGACCTTTCACTTTCTGTCCCTATTTCTATTAGCAATTTATTGACTTTTCTAAAATGAAAAAATGAATAAATTTAATGTCAAATGAAAAATATAAATGGATTTACAATTAATTCTGTTAATTTATTCCGTGTACACTAATTAATTTCTTGTTAAACTTGAGTCACGTGTTATCCTTCAATATGTCACCATAATTTAACAAAATTAAGTTAAATGACAAAAACGTTCCCCAAAACATGGGCACAGTGGGAACTAGGAATAATTCCCAGTGGAAATGACAATGCCAATTTTTTGGACAAGCAATTTGTAATTTTGCAATCCCCTTCAATTTGTCAGTTGTCTCTATGAGGGAACATTTTTTTAGTGACTTGTGTCACGAATTTCATGACTTCTGTCCATAACTCTCAACACAAAAAACTTTAGTCTTTATTGCTTCGACCTTCTCATTCCATTTCCATAAGTGAGTTAGGAAGTCCCCACAAAATTACGATGAAAATTTGTACCCATTACTAGAAAAATAATGCAAAAAAAATAAATATATTTAAGTTTAATTCACAAAAGCTCACAAATTGTAATAAAAACAAACCAATTGAATAAATATTTTTTTGTCACAAATTCTCCCGAAAGATTGTGCTGCCAGTCTGGCAGTCAAAATGATTAAATTGCATGTAGTGTAATCTGGTTGTGAATCCAAGGCTATAATTCAAGAGACTTAATTTAATTATAAATTAATGTTATTTTCCCCTCAACACCTTCACTGTACCCTCCCTGTGTGGTCTCTCAATCTCAAATCTTTTAATAAGAAACCTGTTTAATAATCGTCAAAAAACTTGTCCTACGCTTGAGCTTCCCTCATAACTGGGAATCAATTTACTGGAATTCACATCCCGTCAACTTTTAAAACGTTTCGCCTGTTCTTTCAATCTTGAAGGATTTTATTTAAATTAAATTTCATTTTGAAAATGATCCACAAATATGACATTTTCCTCAATTTCACCGACTTTTGCCACCCAAAAAATTACATTGTTGTGCTTCTCAAGTGTCTGATATTGAACAGAAAATCAATAAATATTTAATTTTCAATAATGAGTGAAGAGCCATCTTTTGAGTGGGAAGTTTCACCCCTGGACTCATCCATTTTACTCATGTCCCACTTCACCTCCGTCTTCTCTCCAAACTCAACACTCGTAAATCTCAACGATGGAGAAAACAATGAAAAATATTGTGGTCAATTAGTGTTAAATTTCGCCATTTTTTATTTCAAAATAGATAATTATGTAGCATCAACAATTTGTGTGTGTGGATTAGTAACCAACATTTTAAATATTTTGATCCTCACCCGCCCATCCATGCGACGCCTCCCGACCAACATTATTTTTACAGCTCTTGCTATAGCTGATCTTCTCTACTGTCTACGAAAATTATTCGTCATCATTTTTGAAGATTATAGTGGCGCTGAAACGAGGCATGGATTTTCTACTTTGTACAAATCCAAATTCTATGCTGTCCTCAGTTTCACCAATGGATTTTCTTATTATGTAAATAATTTAATATCATCAATTAACTTAAATTGTGCTAATTAATTGACTATTTTTTCAGGTATTCCACACTTGGGCTATTTATGTCACCCTTTTGGCAGCGGTTTGGAGATTCGTGGGCGTCATGTACCCTTTGAGGGGTCGCCTTTGGCTGACGGTTAGAAACGCCAAAATGGCCATCATTGGGACGGTCATTTATGGCAGCAGTTTGTTGTCTCTTCTTTGTATTGGATGGCATATTGATGACGTTAGTTCAACTTTGAATTTTACCGCCAACTCAGATGACTCTTACACCATCGCCCTGACTCAGGATCCAATTGGGAGTCGAATATTTGTGTTTGCGCACATGTAAAAATAACCCGCAAAAATATTGTGAATGTGACCCAAGTCACCTTTTTGACCTCTAAATTTGGTTACAGGTTCCTCCTCAAGGTGGGGCCATGTGTGGCCATGTCCATCATCACGGTGGCGCTAATGTGTTCTCTGAG
The DNA here is from genome assembly GCA_034700945.1 of Arrhopalites spinosus. Taxonomy (NCBI): domain Eukaryota; kingdom Metazoa; phylum Arthropoda; class Collembola; order Symphypleona; family Arrhopalitidae; genus Arrhopalites; species Arrhopalites spinosus. The sequence continues at coordinate 5,230 of JAQIVZ010002699.1, read as the reverse complement.
AAAAACAGAAAGGAAACGGCGGACATTGTTCGAATTGGGTGTACGCTCATTTGGCGGTGGAGTGTCACGTGGGTCGGTGGACAGAAATTTAGAAAATGGTGAAAATCAAGAGTCAAATCGTACAAATAAAATTTTAATTGCTGTTCTCTTTATATTTTTAATTACGGAAGCCCCCGCTGGTATATTCAGCGTATTGACTATAACCTTAGGCGACAAATTTTACCGGGAGTGCCACGCGCCATTACTCAAATTTTTAAGTTTGTCGGAGTACATAAGTAGCACGACAAGTTTTTTTGTGTATTTATTTGTGAATGAAAGTTTTTGTAAATGTTTTGGCAATATTTTTTGTACTGAAAAGAAAATGGCAACGTCAACTAATATTCTAGTCACTGCTACAACCTCTGCCACTTCAATAGCACGATGACCTACGCGAGTTGGCGATGGCGGGCAATTTAAATTATTTGTAATTTGAGTGAAAAGTGCAGTTTCTTCGAGAGGGGAAAGATTGGGCAATGTTTCTCATGTTGAAGGAACGGGAAACATTGCCGAATCTTTTTTTTAAACAAGTACAAATTATTTTAACTAAAGTCAATGAAACAAGAATAAATTAATTGTTTTAATCCCAGACTAAAATGTAACAATATTTATTGACAATTAACTAATAAGTTAGCTTATTAGTTATTATGTTATAATTATAACATTTTATTATACAAAAAAAAATTATCATAAATTATATTTATGATCTATATTTATAATATTATTTATATATATTTATATAATCTATATTTATAATATTATTTATATATATTTATATAATCTATATTTATAATATTGTTTATATATATTTATATAATCTATATTTATTATCATCACTAAAAATTATATTGAAAATAAATATTTTCAATATAATTTTTAGTAAAATTGATAACTTCCTTCAATTTCTCCCGATCCCCTGCAAACCACTCAGTGTAGCCATCCAATTTTTTATCATTTGGGTCATCACGTGACCTAAGAAAATGGTGGCCGCTAATTTTTAATTGTTTTTTAATAACATCTTCGGTCACAATGTTAAATTTGACGTCTTTTGAATAAATTAATTCATAATCTTCCCCATTTTTGTAAGCACTCGCCTGCATTCTCCTTTGAGGAAGGCCTTTAGAGCGCCCAATTTTAAATAATTGATCCTCTTCTGTTAATTTAATTTCTTGTTCTGTTAGACGATACAAAGGATTTTTGATATTTTTTATTTTGTACATGTAAATATGACCTGGCCCTTCCTTGGGACATTTATCTTGGTCAATTCTTTTTTGGAGAGATGGCTCCTCTATCTCGATGTAACTTTTCGACTTTAGTGGCTTTCTTGAAATCTGGGCACAATTTAGCTCCAATTTGAGTTCCCCACCTTTTTTAGATTTGCCTTCATCCAAATCAAAATAGTCGGCTAGCCAATCTTGGACTGGAAATTGATCTTTTTTCTTGTCAACAACTCGTTTTAATCTGACCTGCTGTTTCTGTTTCAATTGATTTAATTGACCTGAGGTCAGGGAGTATTTTACTAGGGATGATGATACAAATTGGTCATCGTCACGCCCCTCGGAGTCAGAACCAGAAGTTGAGGATGACAATGAAGAGGAAGATGACGTCACTGATGCTGATGTAGTCGAATAGTTTCTAACCGTGGACAATTTTTTGGGACTGTTTTTAGAAGCTCTTGAACTTGAACCTGGAGTAGGCGCATCCTTGACGGCCACTTGACTTTCACTTTTGACTTTGACCTCTTGACAAGTTCTAATATTATGACCTGACTTGTGACAACGACTACACGGCATTTTTAAAAATTAATTGAACACCCAACAAGGAAATGTGTGAAACGGAGGACTTGAGGAAAATAAAAATGGAAATTAATTTGCTAACCATTTCAATGGGAATGAGTCATTCGAAACGACAGAATTATGTAAAAGGAAACAATTGATAAAAATGCATTGTCCTCATTTGATAAGGAAACGTTTTGACACTTCAACTACATGACATCAGCTAAATGTAATACTCTTGATAATAAATAATCATCAATTTTGAAAATATGCGCTTACTTGCACATAAAAGTTATATTGTACGTGTATTTGAACTTTAAAACGTCGAGTAACCATTTTTCTTTTAAATAATAACATTTAACACACTGCCCACTTTTTTGTAGTTTTAACCCGGATTGTAGTTTTGGGTAAAAAATGGAAATGAGGACACTAATTAATTTTAAACTCCCCTCCAAATTTATTTACTGAAACGAGTTATAGTGAGAGAGTTGCACTGTTGTATTACAAAAAAAATTAACAATGAAATGATTGAACCTATTTAGTTTAATGTACAGGAGGGAAAGCCATTTACATCCGTTATTATTGTTTACAATCATGCTCTTAACCTTCTTGACACCCCTCCCCCCCCCCCCCCACTGTGTGTTTCATTTGAGCCATTTTAGTAAACGAAATTTATTATTATTTTCAATTATCTAAAAATGAATTCCCAATTATTTGTCATCATTTTGGCTGGATTTTGTGTAGTAAAATTAATCCAATCTGAACCCACCGAGTTTTCACGTTCCTTGACAAAGAGTCTAGGTCAAGCCATTTGTGACCAGTATTCCAGTTTCAAAATTACTGGCAATTTGGAAAAACCGCTGTCACAGAAAAGTAGCCATACATGTGGAGCTTATCATTGGACCAATAATGGTAACCTTTAGACTGTGCAGGAATCATAAAGTTCAATTTTAATTCCAATTCCTAAAACTCAATTTAAAAGTTAGCGAGAGTAAGTTCATTTAAAGAAAAAAATCAAGATTGTACACAACAAGGTTGTTTATAATTTAATTGTTCAATTTTGAACTTTATTATTCATAGAAAATTTTCCATTTTTAGAAAATGACGGATTTGAAACTTACCAAAAACCCTGGGCATGTCGAGATGAACCTGAACCACTTCCAATAGAAGGTAAAATTTTAATTAAGGCTAGGCGGAAAAAATAATTAATTTTAATTAGTTTAAGTTAAAATAATTTATTTTATATTCAAAATGTGTTCATTAAAAATGTTTTTTGAAAATTGCCGCTGTGAAAGGATACTTTTGTGATGTGGACGACAGTGAACATGCAGCACGTCAAGAAAGAGAGACTCGACATGGACAAGGCCCTCAAAAATATCGGTGTAGAAAAGTCCCTTACGTGATTGGTTCAAATTTCACCACGTGTCAAATAGAATACATCAAACAATCAATGGAGATAATTAACAACAAAACAAAATGCATTTCATTTAGCCCTCGCTATAAAGAAAAAGATTATGTGGAATTCTTTAGATCCAATGGCGGTTCCTGTACTTCCCATGTTGGCCGCGTTGGCGGGAGACAATATATACAATTACCCTCCGGGTGTTTTCATGGCAATCATTTAGCCGCTCCCACCCATGAAATCCTTCACGCTCTCGGCTTCTTTCATGAACACACCAGATCGGATCGTTCTGATTTTATTGTGGTAAGGTCAAAGTTACTCTATGGCTTACATTTTAAATTTAATCTAAAATTAATGACAAAGTACAAAGTTGATGGTCATTAAATATTAATTATTTCAGGTCAACTATCAATATCTGCAGGAAGGTAAACGGAATTTCATGTACTAGAAATATTTGGAATTAATTAATTTTAATTAATTGTTGTGTATGAAGGAATGTGGTCACAATTTAACCCCATCAACAGTTTGATTTTGGGCCCTTATGATCTGCGGAGTGTCATGCATTATCCAGCTTACGTAGGAAATACGGGGGATGGGCAAAAGACTATGACGTCATATGTCCCCACCAGCGGGATTGGTGGGTGGTCCTTGTCCAGTATTGATGTTCGTAAAATTCGGAGATATTACAGCTGTACCTAATATTTTAATTATGATTAAATAATTCTAAATACTCATTTGTACACCCAAGACATAAATAAGTAATTAGTATTTTATTTTAATATTAATTTTTTTATTGATTTCGCAATTAAATTCGGATTAAAGTATCAAAAACAATTTGTTTTGATTACAATTTACATAATTTAAAAAATTTGTTTTTAACAACAAGCTCCATTTTTACCCACTAAATTTTTTGTTTATTGTTTATCAACACATTATATTTGTGTTCAACAATTAAAGTTGACATTTTTGTCAATTAATTGCAACTTGCAATATTTTGGATTATTTTTAACAACTTTCTAGTTTAAATATCGCACAACATAACCCATTTAACCTTCCGGGGCTCTCCAAAAACTGACCTCATCTCCTCATCATCTGGCAGTTGTAAAATGGACCATTTTTGGCGCCAACGTTAAGATATGACCACGATTTCAAAATAAAGTATCTGAAAATTGTTTTACTGTGCCTAGTAATCAAAATAAATTGTAAAGATCAAGTGACTTTCTACGAATATCTCCACGTGGGTGAATCCTGTGTCAACTTACCAAACACCGCAATTCGAAAGGAATGTTGGCGGGATACTTTTTGCAACAAAAAAACGGGAATTTGTGATTGTCTCGATGGTCGACAATCAAGCAAGGGACCATATTTACGAACATATCAAAAAGGACATTGTCGACTTTTAAAAAATAGCGTGTGCGTGCCATCTTACAACTCCAAATATTCCACGTGTGTTCAAAATGCTACTTGTAAACCGATTGGGCATAATAGATTGGGTAAATGTGAGTGTGAGGCGGGTAAAATTTGTGCCAGTACCAAGACCACTGTAGTACCTGCTGTGACAGTCCATCCCATTTTTAATTTACCTAACCACTACTTTAAATCTTCCCAGAAATATTGGAAATAAGTTTGTCTTCTTATGGATAAAACTGCTAAAACCAAACCTTGTATGGAGGCTAAACCATCTCTGTCGTGTGTTGCTGCCATTGAGACTGTGACCATTTGTAAAGTCGCGAAAATTTTATAGTGGAATTGATGGACAGAGTCCATTCATAGTCAAATTTATTCTACAAATATTAAATCGTGCACTTGATCAAGTTTTTATTGAAAAATGTTCACTTGTTAAAAGACATTGAAATATTTGAGAAAAAGCGGGAAAATATATTCAATTTTTTACACACTTTGCTTGTCACAATCAATAAAGGAAATACAATAAAATTAAGGGAAAATCTTTGGTATGTTTCCTCACAAAATTATGAAATTTTTTTTGGCTAAAAATGTTCCTCCGTGTCTCTAGAGT
>JAQIVZ010002698.1:0-18759 GCA_034700945.1 Arrhopalites spinosus | reverse complement strand
TTGTTTTTGTACCTTAAAACACAAAACAAAATATGAAAGTCCCTCCGTGGCCTGGTCCTCCCGTGGCCTACCACATACATACAGTGAGTTGTATGTATATGGACCATGATTTGCATCATGATGATTAAGAGTAGGACAAGAGAGATTTGAGTTGTTCAGTAAAATATTGAAGTGTTATAGTATAGTCAATTCATTTTCTGGAGAAAAAAAATCTTCATTTCTATATATATACACAGTATTTAACTTGAGAGAGAGATAGATGAGAAAGGATACTCTTACTTGTTAGTGTAAAAAGAGGAATATGAAAAAGGGAAAAAGTTTTTCTGGGTCTTGTTCTTTTTTCTCTCTCGGTGTAGTTGGGGATTTTAGGGATGTAAAAGTTGCCGCGATGAGGGGCGGTCCACAGAGAAATATAAATTTTTTGATTTACAAACTTATAATTATAGGTTGCTTTCGAACTGAATTTAAATAATAAGACTATGATACTGCGCCTCAAGAACCACCCACTTGAATCCTAAATGAGCTCATCCATGATGTACATTATACGTATACGTACATGTAACAGTCTCTCTGTGTAATATGTACATCTGTACAACTTACCATGTTGATCTTCTTCAACTGGGATTTGTTACATTTTGGCTCCAACGTCCTACTACTAAACTTGTAAGCACTAAAAAAGTTCTCTTCAGACATTGTTTCAAATCCCAAGTCAGGTTCTACGAGTTTCTCTCTCTCTCTCTCTCTCTCTCTCTCTCTCCTCAATGTGTAATCTTGATAGGTGGATTTTTTGAGATAGGTAGCTTGTAGCTTTGTCTTATAATGTACAGAGTAAGAGTGTAGAGAGTGTAGGGATATGAAAAAGTTTTTTTTGGTTGTATTTGTAGATAGAACATGTACTGATATAATAAGGAATGGCCATCATGATGATGAGGGAATGGGGTAGTGGTGGTGTAGACGGGCCATTCGTTTTGTCAACTTCAACCAGTCCATCCATTCATTTAACTGTTCACGTCCCTGTGGCTGAATTACTCAAAGTTAGTTAAGAGTATTACAAGACTACAGTCTATTCTCTATGAATGTGTATAATAACCTTCGAGAATATTATAACTGATGATGACTTCTCCGGCACGATTTCATATTTCTCTCTCTCTCTCTGTCCATGTTGACTCATTCTCTCCAAAAAGTCTGAGACTTAAAAACTTTCAAGGCTTTGGCTTTAGCCATAATACATGTAATAAGGAATGAATGTGTTCTCTCATGTACATATGAGATAATGTAATGCTATAAGTTTACAAGTCAAGATTTTATGGAATAGGAAAAATTATGGCGTACTCCTCCCCCTCTTTGTACTTCTCCATCTTGATCTTCATTGTCCATTTTGTCCATTGGAATGTCCAACTTCATCAACTAACACATTTGTATTCATTTCATAGTTCACAGTCAAAAAATTAACACGCGGTCATTTTTTTTTAAGTTCTCACTTGAAGCTACACAGAAGAATTTTTCCATTTCTAGTAAAAAAATTGACATTCAACAAAATTCCTCCATATTTTTTTCCAACTTTGTGCTCTCATATTATTTAAGTGAGTCTAAAGAAAAAGTAAAAAAAAATGATTCGGTTTTTTGATGCATTATTTATTACAACAGAAAGAGAGAGTACAAAAAAAGGGGGAAACGATGACTCCTATTTTTTTATAGTATGGAGGGAAAGGACTATAAAATAGAAGGGTGGTAAATTTGTGTTTGTGATTTTTCGGTGTAGCGTGGTGACGGAGAGAGAGTGGGTAAATATAATGATTTATTGTACATGGCAAGCAATGGTGGATGTTTTCTTGTTGGTCTCTCTTCTGGTCAAATCCAAATCAAGATGAAGGCACACACACAAAAAAAACGAATGGGGTTACCCATACATGATACAGTACACACAGGAGTTGTGAGTAGTGATGGTGGAAGGTTTGCGTGACCAAAATTCATTATATTAGAAAATGATTCACACTGTGCCTATGTACATTAGCTACGCACAGAGAGAGAGAGAGAAAAAAAAATCCATGGAGGAGAGAGAGAGAAAAATCAAAGCCAATGGAAAATTTGGACGAAAGGGAGTGGTCTTGAAATGATCAGAATGGATTAAAATATACACCTTTACCTATTATCCATTACCTCTTTCTCTCTCTCTCTCTCTGTTCTATATTATTCTATCTTTTGAGTCCAGTGAACAAAATAGTTGATATTTCCCTCTCTCTCTCTCTCTCTTTAAATCTCTCTCAAAATAATCTCTCTATGTGTCCAGTCATTCTCATAATAATAATGATGATGACAGACTAGAAAGAGACTAATTCTAACAATTAGATTGTGTACCTAATCATTTAAATGTGGTGTCAATTACATGTCTCCATAACACACAGACTCAAAAAATTCAATAGCTTGCCATTTCCATTTTTTATATCTATTTTGGCATCTCCTTCACTTATCCCCTATAAATATTAGACAAACAAAAAAATGGTTTTTTTATTGTCTCACATTCCATATAGCGATTGGCATTGCTATTGCATTGGTCATTTAGAAAATGAAGAGGAATTTTTTGGTTGTGTACATGTGTATAAATAAAGAAGGGTAATAGAATATGGCCATGATAAAATGATGAAGAATTAATACAGTGTAAATGTATTTTAAATTAGGTTGGGGGTATGTTATGAAAGTCAGTCTTGCAGAAAATATTTTTTTGAGCCATGCTAATGCCCATAAAAATTTTTTTTCCCAGTCTCAGATGCCAGTTCCCAGTTTACAACTCTGCAAGTGGCAGTCCCTCCATTTTTTTTATCAAGGGTCAATCTTTAGAGACTGATTAATTTAAATGGAGGGAGTGGGAGTATGTTATGTGTGTGGGTAAAATTAAAAGCTTCTTAATTCCTTGATTAGCATTGTGTTTCCATATCAATTAGTACGAAGCCCTCTCTCTCTGTCTGTACAAACCCAAGTTGGGGCAAGTATTAATGGAGGAGGATGAGACTTTTCACCAAAAAAAAGAACAAGAAAAAACTCCTGTGTTGGGTCTACCATAAAATTTCACATGTGGAAAAACTTTTTTTGAGGGGGGGGGATGATAAAAAGCTTCTGGCTGGATGTAAATTCCCCCTCCCCCTCCTTGCCTTAGCTTTCTGTAGGTTTCTGTACAGAGAGGGATGTTTACAGTATTAAATAAATGGAGATGTATCTCATGAGTTGTCCAAAATTAAAACAAGGGCGAAACATATTAAAGGTTTTACAATTTACAGACTTTGAGTTTTACTTGCCATCCCCTTGAAAGTTTTCAATCAAGTTGTACACATGCAAATTCATGGAATATTCAATGAGTGCAAATTTATGGAGGGGGAGAAAGCTAAAAAGAGCTAAGTTTAGAGATTATGTACACAAATGAAATATAAAGCAAGTTTTCTAAATTTATTATTTTATAAACTAAATTTCTAGACTGACGATGAGTCCACAACACAGAGAGAGAGAGAGAGGCTTGAAGTCGAAACTCGGCGTGTAGAATTTGAAAACAAAATAATATACAAGTCTATAATTATTATTATTCCACAAACTTTGGCATTCACACATGTCAAGTCCGATTTTGAATTTCGCATTTTACCTTCCATCATTTTTGTGTACTCTCCCCTCTCTCTCTCTCCTTTCTCCCCCATCACGTAAACTTTTTTTATATTTTATTTTTGAAGGGTTTGCAACCATCAAAACCTTCTCCTTTTTGTCTTCAATATGAGAAGGAGGGTTTGCAAGAAATTATTGACAAAATATTTTTTTTTGCATGTACAAAATAAGCTGACAATTTTGTTTACCTTTGTTCTAAGAGGAGAGAGAGAGAAAGAGCTATATGTTGGGGGCCATGATTATTATTTTGAAGTTTGAGCTCCAGAGAAAACATTTGGATGAACATGGTGGGGGATGCCATGTCAATTGTCGACATTGACTTTACATGTTGTCCTACCAGGCAGAGGAGGAAGAGTGAAAAGAGAAGTTTCCTTGAGTTTTTGGTTGGATGGGAAGGTGGATGTATAATATATTTACAGCACGTCATGACATGCCTTTAATTTCCCTTGTTTCATTAATTCAACAAAATCCTCCTTGTACTATTCCCGCACACTGTACAAACACAAACATTTTCGCCAACCGTTTCCTTTCCCATAGAGTTAGAGCAAACACCTTTGCCTAAATTATGAATTGAAAATTGTTCACTCTACTCCATGTTCTCCATGTACAGACAGAGAGAGAGAGAGAGAGAGCCCGTTGTGACATTTTGTGTTCCATTTGGATATACAGAAAAATATTGGCTATATGGGGATATATCTAGGAGAGGGGAGGGGAAATGGAGTGGCCCAGTGAAGTTGCAATGCAAATATTTGACAAGATTATTCTCCAAATGCCGAATTACCCATTTTGTGTGTAGAGTACAGCCGTTAGAAAAGGACAGCTCACGAGACTTATTGAACTTTTAACCACGTCTCAACATAATTATTTCATCACCTGTCAGCCCTCACCTCCAAATACTTGCCACTTCTATTTTGATTGCAAATTGGATAGTCCTTCCTTTTGTCCCTCACTTTCTATCTCTCCATCTCCATTTTGTCATTTTAAATGTTTCCATTTTCAAATTTAATAAAACAATTTCAATTTTCTATTTTAAATATATTTTCTACCTTTAACCTTAGTACCATTTTGTCCTATATTCAAAAAGAGACAACTAAATTTAGTATTTAATGTGTACATTTCATTTCCACTTCATTTAACTCTCATGTTCTCATCATTCCCAATTTTATTGAGGAGGAGAAAAGGGTGGACTACATTTGGGAAGGATGATGAGAATAATGTTGAAAGTCAACTAAAATACAATTAAATTTATTGTTTACTCTCTTTTACATGAAACAACAAGTTTTTTTATAATAAAATAAAACCTTTACAAGTAAACTAAGATTTTTGGAAAATTTTAGAGAGACAAAGTTTTAAAAGTTATTAAACAAAAAAAATTATTATTATTACTTGACGTTGGTTGTCAAATAAGTTTGAAAATTATGTGGCTACATGGCTGCATTACCCACAAAAAAACGGAATATCTGTACAGAGAGAGAGAGAGAGAGAGAACAGAGAAAAATAAAAATGTTTCACAAAATTGAGTATGATTATCATATACAAGACATGAGTCTCTGGGACTTTGAAAAAGGAATTAAGATAGAGAGAGAGAGAGAGAGAGAGAGATGTGAAAATCATAAAAGTGTACAAATATGTAATAACGCCCGCTCCCGCCCAGTTCATGTACAGCGGGAGTTGAAGACGATAAGGTTAGAAGGGTCACGTAGAGCCAGCCAGCATTGATTAAATATAGGGATCGTCTTTCCTCTTACCTTATCCTTCCCAAGTCTCTCTCTCTCTAGCTCTCTCTATGAATAATTCTTTGGTATATGAACTTTCACATGTTGCTGACATGATTTAAAATTTATTTTCTTCATTGCCATCCGGCCCTCCTCTCTTTCTGAAGAGATGCGAGGTATTTATGCATAACGAAAATGTAGTTAAAATAATAAATAGAAATCCGCTCCTGCTTTTACTACAACAGAGTCGAGTTGAGTGTATGAAGAAGAGGAAAAAAAAGTATTTTGTGTGTAAGGATTTAATAATTGTTCCATGTTTTTGTGAGGACTGTGGAGAGTTATAGTAATGAGGAGTAGTCGTATGGGGAGGGGAAGGACGTGAGTTTTTAAAAAAAATAAAAGAGAGAATAAAGTAAATGAGAGAGGAGAGGTTTGGTGGATTATCAATTACATGTGTAGAGACTCGACTGCATCATGCTATTATCTGTTGACTGCTCCTGCATTTGCACTATGGCTCTATGAATAAAAGCAAGACCTCGTTAGCGATCAAGTAAAAAAAAGGATGGTCAATAAATTGTGATGAGGGGGGTGACGTTTCAAAGAAGATGGAAAAGAAGTTGAGAGCAAAAGCCGCAATCTTCAATCTTCTAATTGAATATAATGAGAAGGTGGTGAGCCCAGCACCCTCACACGCACACACTCAACCTTATATCCCCATCATTAGACGGAAAAGAGACAAAACTTTTGCACTCAACTTTTTTTCTCTCCATTTTCCCCATCTTTTTATCCACAGACACTAAACACAAATAGTGTACTGGTTCTCTACAGATATTTACTTGACAGATCAAAATTAATTTGACAAAATTTTAACTATTCTAATAAAGACAATTGTCAAAATTTCTCATTTAATTTGACTAATTTAGAATCGACAGTGCAAATTAAATCTCCGTCTCTTTTGACGCATCAGGTAGGAAAAGAATTGGTGAATATCGATAAATCGAAAGATGTGAATGAGGTACAGATACGAGACAAAAAAAATTAATTGAGGGGAGTCCAGGGAAGTGATTGAGTCAATCATCACTCCCTTGAAGAGTGTAATTTAAAGATACGGTTGATGACAGTGATCAAAGGATTTTTTATTTCCAATTGAGTTCATTGGTTTCATTACACCATGTTTACGAGAAAATAATAATTATGTTGTAGAAAAAAATGGAATTATCATGTTCAATTCAAGAGAGAGAGAGAGGAAGAGAATCTGCAATTCATCAAGTTAAAAATTTCTCATATCAAACTCTATCATTTTTATACAAAAAAAGTGAGGAGAATAAAATTTCAACTTGGTTAGTCAACTAGTCCGATAGAGGCTGCATCAAGGAGAGTTGAGTCTCTTCGGCTTAGCAGAGAGAGAGAGAGAGAGAGAAACTTGTTGTTGAAGCGAAAATAAAAGGGATGGCAATAGAGAGAGAGAAGAGAGTTTGTGTGATGAATTTGTTCAAATGTTGGGAGACTTGCATCGAAGCAGAGTACCCAAAAGAGAGCGATGTAAAAAAACTAAAGGAAAGAAATAGTAGGGGGAAATGGGCTGTAGTAGGTGGGTGTTCTACTCCACCTTTGGGATAGTGGGGAGGGTCCAGGACCATGATATTCGTCGGTTGGCCCACTCCATGGAGAATACTTCGGATCAAGTCTACTTTTGTTGGGCGTGACATTTGGAGGCAGTACAGGGCGTTGCGGCAGATACACCCATCATTTTGACCGCCTAACCACCCCTTTTCTCTCTCTCTCTCTTCTCTTAGTTTTCCTTTTTTTCCTACAAGAATCTTTGAAAAACTCTTTTGAACAGCTTACACACACACACACAGTAGAATACATGTAGAAAAAAAGAATATAGAGACTTTGAGCGCTTGGCTGGATTGTCGATTGTACAACACACACAAAAAAAACTTTTACACATGTGAAGTCTCTTCAAAACTTTACTTCACAGTCACTCGGTGTACTAAGCAGAGGACGGAGCAATAGGCAGAGAGACAGAGAGAGAGACACCGGCGTTGTTTTAAATGAGTTGGGTGAGCAAAAATAATCAGTCTTTTAATATTTATATTACCTGCCTCCATTACAATTGTAGTCAAGAGAGGAAAAAACAAGAAGAACAAGAAATTAGTGGAGGGTTGTGTTTTTTGACAAATAAAAAAACAAGAAAATATTTTAAACAAGAAAAAAACCTATCACTTTGAATTACAATAGACTCAAAAAGCAAGAATTTTTGGAGACACACATTAAAAGCAACTATACACATTTTTTACTGTATTATTATCAAACAAACAAGACTTGTAATTCTTCTCTCCTCATTCATTATCTTCAATCTTCAATTCCTTCATTGCCCAGTTATTATCAATTACATTTTGCAAAAGGAGAAAAAAAAACCAGAAAAAAAGTCTTGACCATTTCCTTTTTTACCAACAAACTACAGAGATACAACAATAATATTTAAATAATTACAATTGGAAAACGTGATTTCCGAATCAGAATCAACAACTGAGTCTAATCCAAGTGAGGAAAAAAAACAATTTTTGCACAAGTGTCTATCAAATAATTATTTTCTTGTTTTTGTTCTAAACAAAAAAAAGAAATATTTAATTTTGTGATTAAATACACTACAATCAAACTATTTTATTTATTCCTCCTTCAATGACTTTGTCAGTCCGTTAGAAATACAGACAGAGAGAGAGAGAGATTCATATTATTATTGTAAAATTTAATAATAATGCAAAGTGTTGGCTTGGATTGGAGAGAAAAAAAAACGTCGGGAATATTCTCCTCATCAATTTTCGGTTCAACTAACCAATGATGATCAAGTAGAGAAGAGTAACAAGATTAAATAGAAGAAGACAAGAATAAGTGTTTGTTCTAGATCAAGCAAAAATATTTCTTGTTAATTCTTCCTTTCCAATGTGTAAGGATGTGTGTGTGTGGTTGGTGTAAACTGTAAGTGGAGGGCGTAATTTGACTATATAGGTGTTCTGTGAGATTCTATACACATGAGAGAGAGAGAGGAGAGTCCCATGTTAAAGCTTCGCATGGAGCTAATGTGTAATCAAACCATCAGTTAACGAACTGCTGACCTATCATTATTCCTACCTGTTTGTCACACGTAGCTCTACCTTTTAGTCATCATTTGAGGCAATTCATCATCAGTCATCGGTAACCAGGGGAAATTAATTGAATTATAATCTTATATTATCCCAATCACGCACTTTTTTTCTCTCTCTCTTTAAATACTTTACATTGTATGTAATAATTCAACTCTTTTTTTTTGTGCAAAATAATTAACATTTCTTCAATTAAGTGTTTTTTTTATTGACAGTGATTTAAAAACAATAACAATTTGTTGTGTCAATCTTCAATTCTTCAGTGGAGGGTGAAGGTGAGGGTGTTGGATATTTAAAAAAAATTGACAATTTAAAAAAAAGACACATGTAAAACAATTCGACGAAGAAAAGTAGAAATTTTGGAAATTAGAGAAAAATAATGTTGACGACTGATATTAACCCGGCCATTCATCGGCCCGATTTGTATTCACACTCTCAGACAACTCTACTCGAAAGAGCGGTAAGTAATTCAATATGGTTAAAATATTCGTTATGTTATACGAGTACGCGCTAGAGAGGTTTTAAATAGAAGAGAAAAAAGGGGAGAAAAAAAACACTTTAAGTTTAGTTAACTAACAAATAAGTAACACTTGTAAATATTATCCTTAAATAATACTTATAGTCTAAATCTCTCTCTCTTTGTGTCTTCATCTTTTATTTATGTTTTTTCTTCTTCTTCTCACTTAAGAGTTTGTGTAGTACAAGCTCTCTAATCACATGTAATTCCCTCTTGTAATTCTTTGAACACAAAAAAAAACTCTCCATCTTTATCTGTCATCCCCTCGTACTAGAGATATTTGTTATTGACCAATGAGAGTAGGAACGGGAGAGCTAATAAGCATAATAAGCTCATTCATGTCATATAAAATTTTCTTTACACTCCACACTTAACTACTTTCAGAGATAATGTAGAGCTTCTCTCTCTAGACTTTGAAAAAAAGATCGTATTTCTTTGGATTGTGTCTGTTCTGTGTGTGTGGGGTTGTAAGTTGAAGGACCCTTGAGGCTCATTCAATAGACTTGGTTCCTTGTGTATCTCTTTTTGAGGAGATAATCTATTTTTGAGAGGGGGATATAGAGATAGAGATAGAGATGTAGAAATGGAAAAATAATTTATGAAATTTTAAATCAACAAATTTATTTTTACTTTTATTTATGTAACAACAAATTTCTCCTTTTTTTATTCGAGGTGAAGGGGTGAAGGCAAAGGATAAATAATGTTTTTGTGATAAAACTTGTACACACTTGTCTTGTCCTACTATATCTTTGTGGGGCTTATTGTGTAATAATGGATTTTCCGAGTTTTTCATGGAGATAAAAAGGGGAATTAAGGGATAAGAGCGGCAGGTAAAGGCAAAAGCTGGAGAGTTCTTTTTTGAGGACTCGTTTGTCATCTCATTGCCCTTTTCGTTGAAAAATGGAAATTTGTGAAAATCTCCTGCTGAGAACCTTCTTCCTTTTCCGAGACTCCCTGGTGTGGTCGTATCACCACCTTTGAGAGAGAGAGTCACCAACAAATATTGTTTTTACTTAAATCTCTCTCTCTCTCTTATGTTCACTAATACAGCCATAATCTGTTTTCATAAACTTAATCTTGTTCTTTTTCTTGTGTTACAAACCATAATCTATCAATTAGGTTAAATAGAGTCAAGAATTTTTATCCTGTGCTCTTGTTTTCTTTTTATTTTTAAAGTCATTAATTTACTTCAAATTATCAGCCCATTTTTCTCTCCTTTATTTTTTTTTATAAATATTTCCTGTCAAGAAATTTTAAGTAGGACGAACTACTGAGGATTTACAAAACAATAAAAAAATTCTGTTGTAGTTAAATAACATGAAAATGATGAACTATTATTATAATTTTATAGTTTGTTGATTATTTTATGAGTACGGAAATACTGTGAGTAAAGTCACATTATCCGTATTTTGTTCTATTATGGCTCATCTCATTATAATTATTTTTTAAATAAATGGAATGTCATTTTATTCTCTCTCTCTATTTTAATAACTGTTTTTTTATTGTTTTTGCCAAAGTTAAATTTAATTAACTTGTATACTTGTATTTTACAGTCATTTATGGTCTGTAAATAGAAATAGACAATAAAAAATTGTCAAGAATTTTATTAATATTTTTTTAAATATACAAGACAAGATCAAGTTTGATGACTTTATTTTTTACCTCCCTGAGTTAAAAATGATATTAATATTAAACAATGAAAATTAAAGTGTAGAGGTAGAAGTGTTGAAAAGGTTATGATAAAATAATGGCAAGTTAATAATTATAATTGGTTATTCACATGATACATGATTACAATTATTTTTTCTACAACAAAATATTTTAATGCAAAGTTTAATGTCACTCAAATCCACCTGAGAGAGATATTTCTATTGTAAAGTTGTTGCTACTTAATGAAAATTATTATACTTTTTTTTTATTGTTCCGTGTACAAGTTAGAGCTTCACCCTCCCTCCCTCCTTGTGATGAGGTGCGATTCACATAATTTTTTTTATTATTATAAATATTTGAGCATGATATCCTCCATTCTCTTCATTTAGTATGCAAAGTCCATTGAGTTTGAGTCTCAAAAGGAGAAAAAAAGGGGGAAAAGGTGTATAGTCTCCATGATAAAAGTCCAAGAAAATATTTCATCAAAAAAGAGGGGGAGAAAAAAGGATGGCTTCTGTCTTAACTACTTTAATACATGCAATTATTTAATAATCTACGACTGAATTAAATTATTGACCGACTCGAGGAAGTCTATGTGAATTCCACAAGACTATTTTCTCGACCCCTTGTTACAATACAAATCCACACTTCTTTTTTTGCTAACTCAACTGACATTCTACTTAATCCTTGATTATTTATTCTTTGAAAAATTTTAAAAGAAAAAACTTTATACTAAAAAAAACTTGTGAGAGGAAACGAAGCACCTTCTGAACAATTTTTATTTAAAAAAATAATAAACATGGAAGTTTGAGAGATAGAAAAAGTATTAAAGTTATTCCCATTAGACTCATTTATAAGCTTAATTGCAGGTATATCCTGTGAGGAGTATGGAAAAACATCTGTACGTGCAAAGTATTATCTTGAGCTGTCAGCAGATTTATTTTTCTTTTTTACATTAAATCAGTAATTTAGCTCATGTACACAAGAAACCAGTTTTTTTTATTCATCATTCAATTCCCCCTCCTGTTGAACTGTATGGGCTTCTGGCGAGTTCAAGTTAAATTATTTTATCCTGATATTTTATACTATTTTTTATGTACAGGTACATAACAATATATATAATATATGTATGTGTACAATGTATTATAATTTCCTTATATCAATTTCAAAAATTCTTTTCCATCCATCAATCCTCTATTTACTCTAGTCATTTGCAATTTAATAGCTATTATGGTAATTTATATATTATCCTACCAATTACTATTATTTTTGATACTATTTTTCAAATTTTTTCCTCAAATCTCAAATCATCTCCTGTAAAGCTTCATCATTGTAATGCTAATTACAAAAAATTCAATTTTAATATTTTTTGTCTCAAAAATTTAAAATAAAATGAAGGAGGTCATGTTAATTTTAGAAATATTCAAAAATTCCCCATTGATTTCATTGTCAATATCTCTAATTCGCTCCGCTCTCATTGAGACGTTCAAAGCTAAAGAGGTAAAAGGGAATAGGGAGAGGGGATTCACATAATAGAAAAAGGAGGTTTTGGTTGTTGACCAAAAATACATTTTTTTCTCCTCTGTGACATGTGACAATGTCAATTGTGATCCAAAAATTATTTTTATAGACCTGCACTTCCCATAAAGGGACTCTCACTTCCATCATAATTTGATCCGTTAAAATTCTCCAAGGGTCCCTTCACTATTTTTTTTCAATGACAATACTTTTGCCACCCTCACATCTCTTCTAAAATAGAGAGGGATGTTAAAAATATTTTTTTTGGTAGTCACTCGTCAACTCTAATGTAGTCACACGTGGATGAGGATAATTATACACATTTTGTGCTTCTTTCTACTCGACACATTTGTGTTGTAAGTTGTACAGTACTCTGCTCGTACAACACCAAAATCCGATTCTATTCTCCTTTTTAAATATGTACACTGTACACTTGACTATTATGATGGACATGGTAGATGAAACTTTTTATACATTTTTGTACATGAAAAAAATACACAGGGAGGGGGAGACTTGGTTTTTGAATTGGATTTATTTCATAAAATTACATATACATAGTACTCCACTACAATATGTAGAGAAAAAAAAGTGAAACACAAATAAAATGACGGACGGGATAAAAATGAGAAATTGTTCAGGGAAATGAATTCCTAGTTTTCATAGTCAGTTCCTCCAGAGGGTCCATTGTTTGTCAGCTAATTCTACCTAGTTCGCATTTTCTATTTTGTACTTTGAATTTTTATCTACACATACGAGACTATACATAGCACTCCAAGAGAGAGAGAGAGAGAGAGGGATTAAAACTATAAAGCAGTTTCCATCTCTCCTCAACAACTGACACAATTGAGCGGAATAGAGAGAGAGAGAGAGAGAGAAGGCGATTTGAGAAAAAAAACAGGACAGAAAATAATGATTTTCATGCATGCGATCGGAACGCAATAGGGACGTCTATGTGTATATTTTAACATTATGGAACTGATGTTTTTGTTCAACTTCAACTTGGAGAATTCTCTCTCTCTCTCTCTCTCTTTGACTGGAGCTAAAAGCTAAAGCGCTATAATATTCTTTATATATACACACACTGTGTGTAACACACACACACACAATATTTTATACACTGTCTAAGACTGGCGGACAAGAAAAGCGATACGAGAGAGACCATGAAGAATGGCCCATTATTTTACGCCAGGATTCTTCACTATATAAATCATGGTGGTAGCTTTACAATCAACTTATCTTCTTACATAATAGCCTCATCCATTCCATTGGCTCAACTTGAACTAATCGTAAAAGATCAAGTCAACTATGGCCGTTCGTTTCATTTTTTTTTCTTCTCTCTCTCTCTCTCGTCTCATATGAACAAATCCATGCAGAGCAATGTGAAATAGAGTTTTATAGAAAAAATATAATATGTATTATAAAATATTAAACCTAACTTCAGCTTCCATGAGCAGTCTAAAAGATTTTTGGTTTCTTTATTTATTTCTTTTTTTTCTATCTCTCAATGTGTGTGTGCTCTCCCTGCTCATGATATTATAAAAAAATAGTGTGTGGAATTAAATATTAAACAAGTTGTGAATCTTCATTTTATATCTTATTTTCACTATTGTCTACATATCCAATTTATACATATGTATGTATATACTATTCTCTAGGTGTGGCACTCATCTTTGATGTAATAGCCCACCATTTTTAAAAAAAATTTAAACTTATTGTACACCTTTTTGTATACAGAAACAAGAGTCCATCAGAATATAATAAAATAGATAGACAATGTAATAATAATAAGCTTCAGCGTGACCAATCGAACAAATACCTCAGCATATTTTATTTTTTTTGAATCAACTTTTATTATTAAAAAAAAGATGAAGAATCTTTGGGAATTGAGATTTTTTAAAATTTTGTTATCTGCAAAGTAAACTCTTTTTTTTCTTGTTCTTCGTCTTTGCCTCACAATTTAAAAAAAAAGTTGATTTTTTTTGTCTTCTTCTTTGACGTTAGTCTTTTACTCCGGAATTTGTCATGGTCTCCTGTATTTCAAGTGGAGGGAAGCCATATGGTTTTTCTCTGGGGTTGGCATTTGACATTCCTCTTAAATTTTTTTGTGTGTCAAAACAATGGCTCAAAAAAATAAAATAATGTTCATTTCTTTCTATTTAATAAGTTGGGCCAAAAAAGATTTTTTTTTACTTTTCAAAGAGAGAGAGAGACTCTCATAATATGAGAATGAGAAAGAGAAGTGTTTTTTTAAAGGGAATTGCATGAACATTTTTTTGATATATGAGAGAGAGAGAGAGAGAGAGAGAGAGAGACTATAGTTGTATGTTTAGAGTAGAGAGTAATATACATAATATATTATAACAGAGAGTCTATTTGTTAGTTTTCTTATCTGCGTGGAATGATTGCAATGGCGTGCTCTTATTAAATAATATGCCATTTATTTAGTGTCTGTCTCCTGTCCACCTTTTGACTACCTAAATTATTGTTTTACACAGTGAAATGCACACAAAACATGGGATTCGAGGGCAAAGTTTGCATAAATGCCTTCTCTCTCTCTCCTCCTCCTCCCATCGCCTCAAGATTTATTTCATCTCTATTTCTCTCTCCTTTTTTTCACATATCCTTTTGTCAAAGTGACGCAATCACAACAACAACAACTTTATAGTTATAAACATGTACATTTATACTCCCTCCCAAAAAAAGCAAAGGTTCTTTGATTTCCTTTTTTTTGTGACAAATTCTCATTCCACAATTTTTTCTTAAAAAATGACTTTTCACTTTGTCTCAAATGTTGAATTTTTTTTGTGTACAAAACTCACAGTTTGCATGATGCATTCAGTTTTATTTGATGTTCTGTAAGATTAAGATAAGATTTTTTTAAATGTATTAAAGTGTAACGAGTAACAAGAATGTGCATATTTTTTATTTTAAAAAACTGTATAATATTGTAAGACATGAAAAAGAAGGAAATGTGACAGATGGTCACTGGCTAATTAAAATTTATTTAAAATTGAGTAGGAGAAAAGAGTAGAAAATAATTATTTTTCCTCTTTGAGGTCTACCATCTCTCTCGTCAGTGTCGGGAGTTGAGAGAGTGTCAACATTGTTTGAGAATTTGTCAAGACAAGAGACTTTTCTTCCTCTCTTTGACAATGTTGACTCAATTAGGTAGGATGGAAGGTCACATTGTTGACCTTGTCACTCGTATCGTGATGACAGTGGGAGGTCAGAGTTCAAGACAGAGAACAGAAAACAGGCCTGGAGGGATGTTGCTCTCAAAAAAAACTTCTTCCTTTCATTTCTGTAATAATCAAGGAATGTGAAACAATACAGAGAGAGAGAGAGATGGAAGACAGAAGATGAGTTGAGGTTAGAAGAAGAGCCAAGGCAACATTTTTTTCTTGTTCTTTTCAACACACAAGATATGCCATGCAATGGTGATGACTATTTATGTCTATTCTCTCTTACAGTCATCACTTTTTATGAGTTTTTCATCTGCTGGAGCACTCTCCATTCTCCCTTGTCTTAAAATCTTCCTTTTCAACACTCCAAACTTGAGATGCGAAGAATCTTGAAAACAAAAGATTTTATTTAAAATTTACAATTTGAAAATATTTTATTAGCCAATCATTAATTTTACTACTAAACTCTATAGTTTAATATTTAATTGTACAGTTAAAGATAAAAGTTAAATGTACTAGAAAAAGAAACAAAGAAATGAAATAATAATGAATGTAAACGTAAATGTAATGGTGTGTCTGTTGACTGACAAAAACAAAGTGACTTGAGGCTCAAAAAACGGAGGGAATTTCATTTTCCCTCACTTTGACAGCCCTTTGGCATTACCAGCAGGGGAATTAAATTAAAAATTTAATACAAATCCCCTCATCTCATCATTTGAGTATGCACCCTCCAAAACGAAAATGTTTATCCATTTTATATTATATGTATGTTATATGTAGCTTACATGTAATAATAATAATTTCATAGCAAGTTTAGTAATTGTTCAAGACCATTAGACATAGACAAACTCACGTGTTCAATTTTACTACAAATTTGTAAACCTCCCTCCCCCTCCTCCTCCTCTCCTAGTTTGTGGACAAAAGAGAAAATGTGAGATTGAATTTAGTAGTATTGGAGCTACATATATTTAAAGTGTCGGTCAATTATGAAAACAGTTAAATAATTTATTGTTATAGTACGAATGTCACAAATGTTTCAAAATTGACGAGGTAGAGGTAGAGACAAGTATAAATGTCAATTGACTTGTGTGTGTATTTTATTATTTATACACCCACCTTGTTTTATTTTTGTTCACTCTTGTTCTTCCTGCATTTACATGTATGTGCCTTTTTTTGACATGTACAAAGAGAGAGAGAGAGACAAAAACAAAAACACTTTACCTTCTTTTGAGCACCTTTTTTGCATTAAATGAAATATTAAATAAATATTTCATTTTCATATATATTTAAGTTAGTTTAAGGTAAAATTTCATCTTTTATTTTTTGACAAAAAATTTGCATACCGCAGGTGGGTAGTGAGTCAAGTGATGAGCCACACTCTCAAGGCAGTCTGGCCATTATGTCGAGTAAGGGGAGTAAACTTTGGTCCGATCCAAGTGACAAAGAAATTTTGGTAAGAATTTCTAGACTCATCTACATGTCTTACATGTAAAATGTTATTTTTTGTTGTTTTTTTGTTGTCATACATAATATTATTCAATTTTTTTTGTCGAAAAATCTTCATTGAAATACAAATGATAAAATATTTTATGATTTTTCCATCTCTTGTACCTTTTTATGGACATTTTGAAGGATAAAATGATCAACTTTGAATATAAATTATCCTACCTATATAAAAATATTCTCTCTCTCAAGGAACTCTATCGAAAAAGATCAATACAATTTAGTCAATCAATGTTACGCAAGGGAGAGAGAGTTGGGATTGGGTAATAAATCAAAGGTTAATGCAAAGTTTATTCAAATTAGACATCATCTAATTTTACAAAAAAATGAAACTGTACAAGTTAACATACATTTCAGATTCTAACTCTGATTTCAATTATACGACCTGAGAATATACACAATACATTACTCTTTATTTTAAATGTCTAATAATAATTAGCTGCAGGTATACTAACTTACAAAATGTATGTAAGTATCTGTATAACGTTAGCCAGTTAATTTTTTGGGTAATGTGTATCAGTGTATGTATACAATTTATATAGAAATTATGACAAGTGAAAATTTCTGTTTTGAAACCAGTTTTCCCCTATATTTTTAATTCATTAGACTTTTATGAGCCATCTTAATTTTTTGAGAGAGACAGGCTCTACAAATTAAAACAGAAAAAAAGAGAGTCCAATAATTTAACTCTCAAAAGTCAAAAACTTCCTTAACTTGTTTCCATATTAATTTTTGCATGTCAATTGTTTCAAATTATTGACTATTGTAAAATGACACAAATTTTGGTCTCTCTGTATTTAATAAAAGTCTATTGAGTCAGAATGAGATTCTCCATATATAGAAATTTTTAACATGGTGATAAATGGGATCCTATGAGAAAAAAAGTCTCAGGTGTCATAATATAATGTTTTCCGTTTGTCTGTAATGTGTAGGATGGTTACAAGGAATTTGAGTGTGTGATGAGAGGGAATGACATAAAGAGAGATGAGACTATTGAAAAAAGGACAGTACGCCTAGCTGGAGATTTACAAGGCGACAGTCAGGTAGCCAAAGAAATTAATTCGGTGATCATCCAAAAGACCCTACTCCCAGTCCTAGTACTGTACACAAGAGAGAGAGAGAGACCGACTCTTGAAAAAACCCCACTAAAATATCTTTTTGATGTTTTACCGCCTATTTGGACTGAAACCTTTTTTTATACATGTTGTGTTAAAGTGTAAACCTCTACAGAGACACAGAGAATGATGATGATGAGTAAAAATCGTTACAATTCAATACAACTCAAAAAACACATATCCGTCTGTTATAACCAAACAAGAGAGAGGGAGAGGAAGAAATAATGAATTAAAAAGTGGCACTGGAGAATGACGCTTATGATCTCCTCAGTCACTTTTGAATTATGGCGTCGCCATCTTCTTCTTCTTCTGGGATAATACACAATAAAAAAAATTCTCTCTGTCTCTCCGTCTAATATTTTTATGTACAGATACACAATTGGTTTGTCTAAAATAATCTGTGTACCTACTGAAATGTTATATGTACATTTTTATACTTGGAGTACACAGAGAGTTACCGGTAATTATTCACATGTACTCAGTTTTCTCTCCCCTCTGTCTTGGTCATCAGATGGCTAAATGTCATAAAAATATGGACAGTCAATAGCCTGTCTACATGTACATTTTGTAGAGAGAGAGAGAGAGAGATTATTGCGTGCGGGAAGTGGAGGCTCCTGTGGTTACTTAATATGAATATGCTTATATTAAACTTATACATGAATTAAATGTTACGTAGGTAGTTTTTCCATATACCGTATTATCTCTATTAAACCGCCTGGCGGTTTATTTATTTTTGACCCCCAGACCCTGGAGGTTTATTAG
>JAQIVZ010002697.1:0-18765 GCA_034700945.1 Arrhopalites spinosus | reverse complement strand
GAGATGGGGAGGGAGGAGGAAAGAAGGATTTCATGATGCGATCCTATCCCTATGTCGAACATAGGAATAGTATAAAGGAAAAGGAACTGATGGTGATATGGCCCTCAGTGTCCTGAGCGTTCTCCAAAGTTTGTGTTTTCCTTTTTTCATGTACGGACTCATGGCCTGAAAATGTGGAAAGGGATTTTCTCCAGCTCCGCTTTTCGGTCTAAAAAAGTCAATAACATTATATTTGTAGTGACACCAATTTAAACCTAAAAAATTTGATACATGTATAAAAGTGTGTGTAAAAAGAGAGAAAAAAATAGGGGTACGGGAAGATTTTTCTCTTCCACTCACTATCTCTTATTGTGTATATATGATTTAAATTACTTACTTGGTATCAATCCATTTTTTTCAACTTATTGCATTTATTGGAAGCTTGTTCACCAGATGTATTTTCTCTTGTTGTCAATTTTCGAGCAAGTAACCTCCAGGTTCTTTTGTGGGATCTTTCACCACTAGTAACTTGTTTTTGCCAATCAGGAGAAATTGTTAATTCTATTAGCTCTCTTACTTGATCTTCACTCCAGTTGGCTGACCGTACACTTGTCTCCTCTTCTCTGTCGTTATCAGAGCCACTTGGAACAACAACCGGCTTATCATCCGACATTTTGATGAATAAATATTTTTTTATGTGGGCCATGCATTTAGAGCCAAAACGTTGTGTTCAAAAATAATATGAATATTTGTTTTTCAAAAATAATGTGCATTTTTTTCCAGAAATAATAGGAAAATGAATATGAAAAAATTTATCAGGCAGTGTGTGTTTTCCCAAGAACATGATTAAAAAAGGAGAGAAAATATCTTTCAAAGGAATTTTGGCTTTTTAACCATGGTCAAGCCATATACATGGAGAGGTTTAGCTATCGCTAACACTTGGCCATTCAAATTTTGTGGTGCTAAAGTTGGCTGACAAGACCTTTTTTTTAATCCTTTGACCATCGCTAAGCCGAGTGTGCACAGTAAAAAGATAGCGATGGCTAACCTTAGCCACTCTATCCACTGCTAACGTTTCTCATTTATCTAGGCAGTAAGGTATCATCCTTTTTTAATCACGACGCTTGACATTTCTCATAAAAATATTTTCAAAACACTCTTCAAATCCCTCGTCACGGCTTTCAATGCTTTGAGTCTCTCGTAATCCTTTATTTTTTATGTCCAAAAGTATATTTTACCTAAAATATAGTAATCTTGCTCATTTATTTAATTTTTTTAAAAATTTAGTTGAATATATAAATTTATTTACCTCCATTTAAAAATTTATTCCTTTTAAAAATTCCTGAAAATTTAATAATGTCCCACTCTGATCCGACACGGAAATGAAAAGAGTCAAAAATATTTTAAAATGACAAAAGAAAATGGTTCAATGTATTTATGTCAGTGTATTGTAGTGTAAAGTAGCCGACAGTTGATAATCCATTTATGCCTGTACTTTTAAATGAGCCTATCTGTACATATATCTGTACATAGAAGGTGAGTACGCTAAAAGAAAATTGAAAAAGGTTTAGTAATATTTTTTGACTATTAAAGCTACACATTTAAATTTATAAAACGTCCAGTTCCAGTACTCATATGTGTGTGTGGGGTGCTAAGGGGCAAAAAAGAAGGAGACCAAGTATCAGTAGCCCATTGACCAACTTGGAGAGAGAGATAGACAAGAAAACTGTCTTCCGTTATTTATTAGCAGTATTAAAATGCGTACTGGGCAAATGATTATATTTTACGAGGACTCAATGATCATCCACACAGAGAAAAAGTGTAGTGTCAATAATGAGTTTATAGTGTAGACCCCTAATGACAATGATAAGTAGACAGCAATAGTGTCACAATAGAAATAAATTATCATTCCCATTCTGTCCATCTTTTCCCCGTGTTATTCAAATGATGGGAAAATATTTGGAGTGTTTATATCAACACCAAAAATTCTCCGTTTCTTTTATTTGATTCTGCAACAGCAACAGACTTGAGTGAGAGAATCCCCTCCATTTTTTTCATTGACCATTTCACCCAAATATCTGTACTGACACAATGTACAAATAAGTAAAATTTACTACCTTTTATAATATCTGTACATACAAATATTAGGCTAACGATAAGAGAATGAGGAAAGTACCCTTGATACTGGCATACATTTAACAATTGTTTAATTGTATAACTTTTTCAACAAAATTTATAGTGTCTATTTTTCCAAAATAATAAATATCAACCAAATCCATTCTGCATACTCTCCAGCTCTATACAAAAGTCTACATATTTTTGACTACCTGTACAATATATATATGTACATATATATGAAAAAGAAAGGGAAGGGCCTATAGGAAGTCTATGGAGAGACCTGTCTCTCTTGTAATATAACCCGTACCATTTACTCTTATTTGTATGTACACTCAAATGAAACATTTCCATCATTCATTCCTTCAACAAGAAGAAGAAGAGTCACCTGAACTTTTTACGAACTTTGATTTTTATGACCCCCCCGTATAAATCTTACAAATTCAATTCTTTCTCAGCCTCAGCCTCAGCCTCAGTCTCTCTTGTCCTTCTGTATAACTTTTACTTTGTTAGATAATATTCTATTATTCAATCTCTCTCTCTGTTAGTTGTGCTACTAGAGAGAGAGTGTGTGTGTGTGTGTCATTTAATAATATATAGCCAGCGATGTTGACTATCTAACAGTGTACTCTATGTAATGTAGGAGCAGTAAATAACATAAAAGTATGAATGAAGTCCCCCCTCTCTCCCTTTAACGCAAATATTTGAATTACATTTCAATGAAATCATTACAAAGAATGTCTCTCTCTCTCTTTTATATAAATAAATTATTATTTTACTTGACAAAACCTTTTGCGGCTAATTCACATTTAATGTGATGTGATAATATTGAGAGTTAAGAATTCATTGTCTTTTTTCATACACACAAAAAAAGGGAAAAATCTCTCATGTCAATATTACAAACTAATGGTTAAGCTTAAAAAGTCATACATTTTATTTTAATGTGAAGACAAGAGACGAAAAAAATAAATTTTTGTCAAGGTAAGCCGACTCAAAGTAAAAAATTCCACAATGAGCAATTTTATGACTTTTTTTGGTAAAAAGAATTTTTTTTTGAGGGGAGATGAGATATCTATGGATCGTAAAATAAAAGAAATGTGGATAGAAAACAAGGAACTGCTTTTATACTCATAATGCACCACAAGGGGACTACTATTACAGGTAACACATCTTTAATTTATATTTTTGTATCATTTTTTTTCTCCTTTTCACTCATTGATCGGAAAACAAGTCTGAAGAGGAGGAGGAGGAGGAAAAAACAAGGCAAATGCATTTACAAATATTTGAACAAATTAACTCAACATTGTTCATGTCAAGAGATTACTAAAAATTTCTCATTGTTAAATTCCACATTTTTAATATATTTTTTACCTTGTCTTCTAATATACAAAGTTAAATTACAAGTAAAAAAATCAAATATTCTTTAGAGTGCTCACAGTAGCAGTCTTGCACTCTACATTGATTTTTAATAATAATAAAAAAAATTGTATAATTTACAACATTTTAGTTAAAATAAAATATTTTCATTTAGACTTCAGAGAAAAAAATCCAAGTTAAATTAATGGTAGAAGGATTGTGAAAAAAAGGATAGTAAAAAAAAAAATAATTCAACATTTAAATGTTATTTTATAGGAAAGGTATTCACAAGAGACGAGAAACAAACAATGCACGCAACAGTCTATGGCCAGTTTTGTTGCCTCAATGTTATATGTTACATTGTACATTGTGTGTGTAGTTTGTTTTAGTTTGTTGTTGTGGTGAAAGATAGCCAAGGGATGGACGAAGTGCAATAATGGAGTGCTTTGATTGGTAAGGAGTTTTTAAAGTTGAATAGGAATAGTCTCTCTTGGTTAAATCTTCTCTCTCTCTGCAATTACCCCCAGCGGCCATATGCATTCCTCCATTCCTTTTTTTACTGTACTTTGACTCTCAGATTTTTCCTCTTCTCCCATCGCCCAAAAAGTTGCGTGGCCAAGTCTCTCTCTCTCTCTGTTGTGTGTGTGTGTCTACAATGGAACTGTCTATACTAACACCACAGAGTTTGTGGTGAAGGTTCTTGTTGTTGGTGGTGGTGGTGCTGGATATAGAAAACTATTACCTGGCTATTAGTTAACTTAACATGTTTCCCATTCTCTCTCTGCCTTCACCTAACTTACTCCTCAATCTAAACTGCTTAGTGGAAACTATCGTCATCTTCCTCTTCTTTATTCACAGTGTAAAGTTTTTCAAAGATGTATAGTATTCCTATGTCAATGTAAGAGTCCAATGAGATGCATTCATTGTATATTTATCCATTTATGTACATATTGTTGAGAAATTCTGACTTGTTCTTACATCAACAGCACCATATTTTTTTCTCCATGGACCAAAGCGGTCTGGATTAAAGAGTAGAAGGTGAAATATCTGTAGAAATAGAGAGGAATAGGAATGATGATACTAAACATATCCTCCCCCCAAAAAAAGAGAAAAGTTTTCTTATAATGGATATTATAAGAATCTGTAGTCTGTAGTAAAATGTACACACTCTCAACCTGTTCAACTGACGACGATATGATGAGCTCTTGTTGGCCACAAGAAAATGAGAGAGAGAATTCTTTTTTCTTCTTCTTCTCAGCACCCATACCTTCCTCTTGTTCCATTATGATGAGCTAAACTCAACATGTCTAGACTTTATACTAATCGGAATCACCTTTTCTATCTCTCTCCTGTTCCTCTGTAGGGTTATGTATGTTAACTTACATGCATTACTAGAAAAAACGTTATAATATGCAAACAAACTATGTGTACACACAAGTACAAGAGGAAAGGGATATAAAAGATAGATCTCTGTATCATCAATTAAAATTGTAGACCTAGACCTACAGATACACTATTCCCTTTACATATTGGACAACATGGAAAAAATTGTAGGTATATTAAATATTTAAGATTATATTTTTTTATGCTAGTGAGAGTGTCAAACTAAAATCTATGCCCTTTTTTTCTTCATGTGTCAATATTAATTTTACCCCCGTCTTGTCTCTTTCCTTTTTTTGAAAACTGTACAGTGCACAATGTACAGTTTACAAGATGAATGAAATTTGTATAACGTCAATTTAATTCTCCACAATTTCATTTTAATAAACTTTCATAACCTCAGTCAAAATAAATCTTTTACATTAACAACTTACCAATAAAAGATATTAAAATATAATAAATCTTCAAGATGAATTGAATTATCTGTAGAAAAGTGAGAGAGAGAAGAAAATGGTAGTGGATGGTGGATAATTAATTAAAGAAATTAGTATTAAAATAAAATTTGATAAAAAAAATTTGTCATACACTAACAAGTATTTAAGGAATGGAATGTAAGAAAGAGAGAGAGAGAGAAACTTAAAATATTTTAAATATGCTTATCTCAACTAAAACTCCTACTAAAAAAAGAAAGGGAACACGGGACAGTTTGTCACAATAAAAATAAAACAAAAAAATGGTACATTTTGACAATCGAAGACTGTCTACTTTCTACTACAACGTAAATTGTACAACCAAAATAAAATAGGGAGACGTTGAGTTTTATGTACACGTATGAGTACAGTGTATATAATATATAAGTTTTATCAGTCAACATTTTGAAAAAGAATTGTGAAGATATGTATGTACATTGCACATAAGAAGTCTCCTGGTCCATGTGGATACTTTCGAGACGAGGTGTACAAAATTTCACCCAACATTACATCACGTTTTATCACTTGGTCATTCTTCCAAAAAATCTTCTTCCCTCTGCTTCCATTCCCTCTGCATGTTGTGTATCTGTACGAGTAGGTTTAATATACATAAATGGGTATATAAAAGGACTGCTGTGCAATGTTGAGAGATGTGTTTCAATATTAAAGGACATGTACAGATATATATGTACTCATGATATAGATCCCCATGCTCATGATTCTCTCTCTTGTATTACTTCACAAGAGAGAGAGAGAGAATGGAGTATATGAAAAGAGACTAATGGTTAAATAATGTTATGTATGAGTTACATGATATGTTTGGGATATAGGGAAGACACCTGTACTCTAAGAGAGAGAGAGAAAGATGAGGACGATATTATCAAAGAACCTGGGTGAGCTAGTCAACCACTCTTAACTCCTCTAATGCATGTCTACACAAGAGAAGATGAAGCATAGAACATAAAATACATAGGCAGATTAGAGATATTTAGTACCTCCTGCCTTACGTACTATCCTCTAACCTCCCCTTCCTCTTCTCCAGCTCCAGCTCCAGCTCCACTTCTTCTTTTTTACTTCTTTAAGTATTATTATTTGTAAGGTGGCTCTTCTGTGATCACGTCATGCTCCTTTTTTATTCCATCACAACAAACAACAAGCCAGATAGTCCACGAAAAATACACTTGAGCCCCCCCCCCCCCGACAATACACTTAATCTAAAATGAATTATTAAATCGTGTACAAGAGACAAATCTTCACTCAAACTCCTTCCACTACACCTAACCTCTTTTTTTATGAGGGCAGGGGAGCACTTCTCTTTAGTTGTAACTTTCAATCTTCACATATCTAAATCCATCCATTTAATCTATACATTTACCATCATCAATTAAAATAAATTATAGCTAAACTTTACATTTAAAATTTGTCATTCGTTTATAATAAAAAAAATCATTTTTAACTACCATATAAATTTATTTTACATTATTCAAGATACTTGATTAAAATAATATTTTATTTAAATTTTAACAAGAATCTGACTTGTTTTTAGGTAATATGTCAGTCAAAGTCCTTTAAGTAAAATATTGATTTGGGTAACCACTTAACCAGGTAATTTCAGTTGAAAAGAAAAAGCCCGATTCTATTAATTGCTGTTTTTTCTTGGAATTTTGAGTAAAATGTCTCAAATAATTTCAAGTTGTGACAAGTCAACACACAACATTTTAAAACTATGAAGCCGGTATAAATATTAGAAAAACAATATCTATTCCAAGTCTCAACAACTTTATAATATTTGTACCTTTTGACTCAACATGTGCCGACTTTTTCACCATGTTTTTGTTACAGTGTACAGGTCATGGAAAGGCGTGAGTAGAATTTAAGTCGCGTCAGTAATATTTTGAACATGGGCTATCTCTACAAGATAACCAGGCAAAAGTTTTATATTAATTGAAGTGAAGTACACAAACACAGACACACACAAGTCAGTGAGAAAAGGAATAAGGAAAAGGTATAATTTTAATG
The DNA here is from genome assembly GCA_034700945.1 of Arrhopalites spinosus. Lineage (NCBI taxonomy): Eukaryota > Metazoa > Arthropoda > Collembola > Symphypleona > Arrhopalitidae > Arrhopalites > Arrhopalites spinosus. Next base: position 11,446 of record JAQIVZ010002697.1, on the reverse strand, counting down.
GGCTACATGTTCAAATTTTGAGAGGGATTGCGGTAATCCCATTGTAGGGGTTAAGTTTTTTCAATCGGATTCTTTTAACCTTGTTGAATCCATACCCCATCAATGTAAATATTACAATGACCACAGAAAACATTTACAGTAGAAAGTGGGAGGAATGTGTACAAAATTTTGTACATTCAAAAAAAAGGCTACCACAATTACAATTCCATCTCTTAAATTCATATCGTCAGTTTAGGAAATATTGAATACAACAGAGGAAAAGCGGCATGACTCTATAATCCTTAATATCCCCCCCTCCTCCTCCCTATCCTCAAACTTGATAAGTTAAAACGGAACGAAAATTAGAGGAAAAAAAAGGAATCCCGAATAAGGAGAGTTGATGGTTGATGTGTATCTGTATGTGTGTGATAATAGAATGAGGGGGGAAAGAATAATATTTAGAGAAGATTGACAATGTGTATGAGACAGCGGAGACTATATGGTGATGGTCAGTGGCCGTGTCATGAGCCCAGTTGACGATTGACAAGAAGGACTTGGATAAAACTGATTGGTTGGATAGACATGACATGTCAACAAGAGCAAACAATTGAGGAGTCAGGCGGCCGTTTCCATTCAAAGTCGTCACCACCATCCAGGGACAAGAGAGAGAGAGAAAACCACCGTGGAAAAGGAAACCTCGTCTATCTTCTTCTCATCTCTTTTGACCACCAAACCGTGAATAAACTCCCTCCTCCTCATACCTCATGTATGTATATACAAATATTTTGTATTGTGTATTTATCCACACAGATGCATATTCAAAAGTTGAACATGTAAAATATACATGTGTTATTATTATAACATTTTAACTATACTTAACCAATTTAACATTTTACCTTTCATTGTATCTGTAACAAACAAACGTATCTGTACAGAGAGGTTTGTTTTCTGTGTAGAGACAAATTTCAATAGAAAAAAATCTTTTTTTTGCTCTTTTCTCTCTTGAAACAGAGCCACTAGAGTGGGAATAGATTTTCACACATAGAGATACAGAGGAATGTCGAGGAAAGATGAAGAATGCGTGGTAAATATTTCTTTTATAGAATATAGTCAACAAATTTGTCCATTTGTATCATTATTCTCAAACATTTACTAATATTTGAAATATTTACAAGTAAAAGTATTTTGTACAAAATGAAAATTAATTGAATCAATTATTGACTCTTTTAATTTGAACAATTCATAAAGTAAAAAATCCATCTAATTCTAATCTCTCTCGGCTAGATCAATCATCCATGTTAAGTACAAGTGTAACAAGTACTCATATAATTTAATATGATCAGATAGACGTTTAAGACAGAGGTTAATTTTTTTTATTTTAATTCATCCTTCAACTTCAAGTCATGACATGAAAATGTGAGATGATGAAATTGTTTTAAGTGAGGCTCTCAACTCTCAACTCAAAGTTGTTTAAATTTAATGGAAAAAATTGGGAAATTTGGATGAATATCAGTAGTACTTTCAGTTGTCTTTATTAAGAGACTCCAGTTTCGAGTGAGATGTTTAGAATAGAGATAGAGAGTGTTGTCAAATATGAGTAGTCAAAGTAGAAAAATTGATACGAGAAAATAAACACAAAAAAAATATATGGGGAAATACCAATGGAAAATTGTTGATTGTTCAGAGTTGGAGAGGGTTTTGATACTCATAAAATTGAATAGAGTCAACCTTTTACAATGCATCGAGTGTCTTTCCCTTCATGTCAGTCAAATCAAACAAGGTGAGGATTAATGTCAGAAAGTGTTACATCTCTCAACCTCCCCCCCCCCCTCCATTTCTTCGATGAGCTCTCTCAGATTCTTTTTCGCTTCTTCTTCTTCTTCTTGATCCCCTCAAAGATTTTCCCAAATATCCATATCGTTTCCTCTCTATCCTTTTCATAGTACATACAATTTACAATTTAAGGTATTTAATCTATACATTCCCAGTAATGCATCAATTCTTCTAAAAGAGAGAGAGAGAGAGAGAGTAAAAGTAAAGGAATTTATTGGAAAAATGTGAGAAACTGTACAAAATGGTGACTAAATAGTAAAAGAAATTTATGAAGTTACCTGATAACTTCCATAAAATAATTTTATTAAAAATTATTATCTAACTCAACTCTTATTACCGGAATAAGTGTTGATTTAATTAAAAGAGAGGTAATTTTTATTTCCCCATCATAAAATTCTCCAAATACTTGTTTACATGAGTGAGAGAGAAGACTGGGTCTAGAATTTTGACTCCCCGCGTGGTTTTGAGCTCAACTTTAATGGTTCTCATTGTCCTCCCCAACATTTCTAGTTGGCATCATCCACTTGGAGAGGAGGAGGAGGGGGAATATTCATCAAAGAATTTAACTATTGAATTGTGTACTTGAATTCAACCATGAAAAGTAAGGCGTGAGTAATAAACAACACAATTGTTGACCTCATTATGTACAACAAAAAGCTTTGTCTGTCACCGGCATTTATATCAAATTTTAAAAAAAGGAGGTGGATTCTCTCAAATAATAAATAATCCTGGATCTGTCTCTCTCATACTTGTACCTTCACACTGCAAAAAAAATTTCCCTTTTTTACAATATCCTGAATGGCACAAGATACAAAAAGAATTAGGAGGAGAAAATAGAGAAAAAAAGAATCGTATAAATTAATTGATATTGAGAGCAATGTGATACTGTACGCTTGCTGTTGACTTACAAGAGCCATTTCAAAGTGTAATATCTTTACACAACACAAATAAATAGACAACATGTGTGGGCGGGGAAGGGAGTCCTTTATATAATAAATAAGTGTGTATATTAACTAAGGTCTGCAAAATTGCTCATTTAAAAAATATAACGTCATTTGACATCATGATCATTAAAGAAAATGGCAAGAGAGAGAGAGAGAGAGAAGAGTAATAAAAAGATAAAGTGTAAAAAATATTTCATTAAATGTCTTCCGTTACGTACATTTGATATTTAAAAAAAATGACAAGTTTTGAGTTTGACCAAGATAAATTCTAAAAAAGCGGCGACATGATCCTCAAATTTTTAGTCTGGATTTTGACAGTCCTTTTTTCATTCTCTAAATTATGAGTGTTCCCTCTCCTCATTAAGTTCCCTTTTTTTCTGTTACAATTGAAGAGGATCAAATTGAAATTTGTATTTATTTTTTCCCGACATTTATCTTTTAAAGTCAAAACAATGGTAATTAGCTAGCGCCAAGTAAGAACAAAAAAAATTTCAATAGTTGTATTTCATTCAAGTTGCTTAGCTAACAAAAAAAATTGGATTGAGTGAGGATCCAATAGTACGGATAAACGACGCAATATATAAAAAATTGAATGTGAATTTATTTTCATCATTTCCGCAACTCCTTTTTTGTGTGGTGTGTCAGTTGAGATGTCATAATAATGATAGAGTCAACAAGAAGAAGAAAAGAATAATTTTAATCATATTAAATTTCTCCATTGGCTTTGACTCCCCCGACCGACAAACAAAAGTGTGATGGAGGCAAAGAGAGAAAAGTGATTTTTCGTTTATTTTTGCTCAGACATGAATTACAGAAGATATCACTGACAGTGGGATGGGGATTGGGATGGGTATGGAAAACCATTCTGTCATTCTCCCTTCAAACAAGGCAAGGGGGGACTCGGTCTGACAGTCAAAGTGACCAGAGAGGAGACGACAGAAAAAAAAAATGTGAATGTACATGAGGCGTAAGAATGGAAAGGGGCAGAGCAAAATGAGAAGAAAATTCACATTATTTATATTATGTACACGAGCTTTCGTGTGGGATACAAGTGATGAGCGGGTCATAAAAAGTCCCGTGTCCCTTCAATGACAGCATTAGGAGAGAGAGAGAGGAGAGTAGTGGTTTTTGGCAGAGGGAAAATTGTGTTCCCACGCCTTGGCCAACAACTAAGAAAGTCTCTTTTTTTGGTTTGTTGTCAAGGAGGGGGGACTGCTATATATATATGATGGTGGGATGACAGGTATACATCAAAGTTAAAATGATACCTGTCTATATAGTCCATGACAAACTATTTCTTTATTTATTGTTGGTGGTTATACTATGTAATGTGGACACAGTCCAGTTAGTTTGTCAACGAGGAGTCAGTTAAATGTACATATAACAATATTTATCCTCTTTTAGCACCCTCCAACTTAAGCACTAATACACCGTCTCAGTCTACCTGTATACAATTACCAAAACTTTAAATTGGACTTTTTCTATAATTCCAATAGTCCACCATGATGAGCTTCTGTATCTGTAGACACAGAGAGAGAGAGAGCCCTTTTTTGTGTTTGTACATATTGTAAATATTATAGCCAAGTCTCTTGTTGAGGGTAGGACAAAATGGAGAGTAGGACAGTGATGGAATGTTTATGTTGAGTTAAATAATTTGTGACTCCAGGTCTTGAGGTTGAGTATAACCTTTACTTTAGTTTTATATGTACATACATGTCATGTCCAATGAAACCTACACTGGTAGTGTAGTCCGTCAATTTTTGACGACACTTTTGGATGAGTAAAAGGTTGGATATACATATATCTGTAGGAATGGACAGTAAACAAGGGAGATACTCGGAAAAATGAGGTAAAGTCCTCTCTCTCTCTCTGTTGTATACAAAGTTGGTGATGATTTCGGACAGTAGGAGAGAGGAGAGGTGTGCAATAATCGTAATTCTTTGGGGTTCTTGTTCTTTCCATTCTTTATTTCTTGTCTACTCTCCATGGTTCCCACGCTTGAGAACTCACGTCTTTTGAATGGACACCTTGGACAATTATTACACCTTGGCAATTTTATAGACTCAATTTTTCTCCTCCAATTCTAATTCCAATGATGATGACCTACCCTTAGCCAAGGAATTTTTTTCAATATCATCCGCAACAATTGTTATTTAAGCCACTTTATGACCTCCCAATAATCACTGTCCTTTTCCATTCCTCTCTCTCTCTCTCTCTTTCCGTACTCATCGACTACTTATTACTGAACATTGTTCCATGAGATGACCATCAACAATTTTTACCTCTTCCGTCCTTGACTCTAAACAATCCCCGGCTTCTTTCTCACGATCTGACTTTTAAATTTTTATTATTATTTTTTTGACTCCCGTTCCGCTCTCAAATGTTAAATGCCTCAAGAAATAATGAAAAATATTTCTTTTTCTTTTCATCTCCATTAATTTGAGAGACAAAGTTGAGAGTTGTCAACAAAATTTGAATTCATGCGACATTGAACTTTTGTTTTAAAAATCTTTCAAAAAAAAGTATTTACAACAAAAAAAAGAAAGTTAATGACAAAAACTTCCGATTCTCATTTATTCTCCATTGTCCACATTTTTTACAAAAAAGGTAAAGTCTTAGGACACTTTAATTTTTGTTGAGTCAAACAAAACAAAATACAAGAAGAGAAGACGAGGAGGGAACAAAAATGTTGAGATGGAGTGTGTAGGAATAAAATTAGTCATGTTTTTAAAAAGAAATCTTTTATCATCAGCTGCTCATCATCATAATCATAATCCCTCGTCAAATTACCTAAACCACACAGAAAAGTATCAAATGACAAAGAGAATCACCAGGATTGACCTTATTTACAGTGTACACTGTACACTCAATACTTTAGAAATTTTCCAATGCTTAGATGGCTGGTTCCATTCAAAAAAAAATTCAAAATTCAATTCAATTCACCAAGTGACAAAAAAGTTGTCCAGTAGTTTTTTTTTCGGGAAAACAAAATAATTTGATTTAATTACTAGATATAGATATCTGTATATACACGAGCTCATACAAATAAATATTAATTGACTCACTATTAAATATAATCTTTTGTATCTGTAGGTATCATTTGAAGTGAGTATGAGTGCATAAAAAATACAGTAAGTATGTGCATTATATTAATTCGAGAAGAAGAGAAATGAGAGAATCCAACTAAAAAGTCAAAGGTTAGACTGTGACGATGAGGAACATGAGGATTATTTTAAGAGACAAACATTTTTTCATGTATTAAATATACTCAATACACATAAATGTTTATGACACTCACATGGCGTCAACATCATAACATCAACAAAAGAAAGAAACCAACAAGTTTCATTTACTTTAATGCCGACACTGTGTCATTATTAGTCATTACATACCGTACAGTACAGTATTTATATTACATGTACTGTCATGTACACAAATCAATTGACCATGATGATTCAACTTAGAACTAGAGACGAAAATATCTAATGACAATTTTTCATCAAGTCAAATTTGTACATGTTAGAAAAAGCCTTTGATATCTTCCAATAATTTTGACATTGGACAATATACAAAACATGTCAGTGAGAATGAATGGATGAGAGAGAGAGAGAGAGAAATCTAAAATATTAGTTTGTACAAAAAGAACAAATGGAGCAACACAAATTCCAGTGTTTTTAAGTGCTCACAAAATGACAAATCAAATTTTTTTCATTAATACCCAACCAACACCAACTGACTAGTCACTACGGAAGGATATAAATTCAATGATTAAGAGTATCTGTAGGATATACCTGAGACTGAGATGAAATAAAAAAGGTTACAAATACAGACAGATACAACAACTTGTGTAATGTATGAAATGCCAGATTTTTTTTTGTGGTAAGTGTACCATGTAGACTTATATATATATATATGATTATGGAATGATGATGGTAAGATGGAAGATGCTGGTATGATATTTTCCCCTCTCTTTCTCTTTTCCCATGGACAAGAAAATGTGAGAAAAGATAAGAAATTATTATTGAGAGGGGACTGACGTGAGCAAATAGTAGAGAGATAGACAGATCAGAGCTGGCCTTCTTTGAGAACTAGAGTCATGGACAAGACTTGATTCGTGCTTGGAGGAGCTTAAGATAGAGGCAGAGGAAAGATGATATGGACACGTAAAAAAAGAGAATCTATACTTGCTCTCTCTCTCTCTCCAATTTCCATCAAATTACATATTCTTCAAATTTATTATGTATCTTTATTTTTTTATAAAAATGTCTATTAAATATACATGTAAATGTACAAACATGTTGACTTTAACATTCCACACAAAATTTATGAATCCAAGAGATTCAAATTCGGGAAAAATGAGAGATAGAAAATATCTTGCACTAAACTTTGTATTTATATACACGTTAATTAAATGAGGCAGAATTTTAAGAGTGACGTAGTTTGATACAAGACAAAACAAAGTCATGCTGGAATGAGAAGAATTTGTTAAGCGAGAATTATTATTTAAATCAACTAGACCATGTCTAGTAATTTTTTTTTTAAAGAATGTAATTTAAAACTTAATCTCCAATAGCTCTACCATCATTAGTTGTGTCCACCATTATTTTTTTATCACTAATCATTTAAAATCAAAATAGGGTTCTTTGTAGGTACACTTAATTTTTTTCAATGATTTCTACTTCTCATTTTACATTTGCTGTCCATGTGCCATCATTTTTAGGAGACAGACATGAAATGATTTATAGAATAATTAAATTGTCAGATAAAAAAACGATTGGGACAATGAACTTAAAATATTTGACCATGATGAACATTTCATGTTGTGTGTAAATATTAATGTTAAATTTTTTTAAAAAAAAAAATTAAAAAATTTACCTGTGACATGAGACGATCAGCACCAGTTCCCTCATCATCTCTAAAAATGATATCGGCATTGTAGTTGGGTACGAGAGCCTTGAATCTCGAGTCATTTCGGGGGATTTGACCCTCACTGAGTCCCGCAGAGGAAATAGTATTTTCGGGAACATTGGGAACATGTTGTTTGAATACAAGTGGTGTAAGTTTACGTGGAGCTCGACGACGACCAGCTCCTCGTCCAGGTCCACAACCCGAACATGAGTCCAAAAATATCAACAGGTAAAATAGCACTATGAGCATTGTTTTCCCAAATCGTCGCATTGTCAAATCACTACCAATTCGATGACTCCCTTGGCTTAAAACTCGTTTCCGGTTCTCCATCGATAAAATTGAACATGGAGACGACATTGATGATGAATTGAGAGAAAGTTTTTTTCTTTTTTCTATCCCATTGTCATTACTATTTGATTCTTTGTTAATTTTAGTATTCAATTGAGAGTCTCTCCTTGTCGTGTCAAGATGAGTAGAACTAGAATTAAAATTATTGTCCATTTGAATTTTTGAAATTTTTCTCTCTATTCTTTCTTCCTCTTGTTCAGTCATTTCATCATTCTCATTCTTTCTCCGAAATTTGAGCGTTTCATTTTGTAAAGCATTGAGCCTTTCTTTTCCAATTTGTTTTTTTCGAAGGGTTAGGCATAGACCGAGAATAATACGACGAGGGTAGTCGTAGAATGATGGAATTTCACTCACAATTGACATGATTAAATTTTCATCTCTTTTGTTTGTATCATGTGGACAACTCTCTTGTTTTTCTTGTCCACCTGGAACTGGAACACTTGTAAGGATTGATGAACTACACTTTTTACCTACCGGCTCTTTTCCCATCTCCCATAAATGTTTACACAACATTTTTTTTTGAAGTTTTCAAATCCTCAAATTATTTTTGTTCATTTTTTCTCATTTAATAACAACACATTTTTTTGAGACACTTTCCTTTTTTGTTTTTTTGTAGGGGTCAAATTATTCATTTAAAAAAAAAATTAAATAATGGAGGGGAGCACTTAAAAACACTTAAAGGATAAGTTTATAGCAATTCCTAAAACAATTCAAAATGGGAAAGGGACACACACTATGGTTGAGGAGACGACACACAATAAAAAATGAATAAATGGTTTGTAATAAAAGACAAATTTGTTGGTTTGTCTTGTGTGTGTGTGTTGTTGTTGTTGCTTCTACAAAACATGTGTACGGTATAAATTCATGACAAGGAGACAACTCATCCTCGAACCGATGTAAAGAGACAAAAAAAAAGAAACAACAATTTAAATGGCTTTTTATCTAAATGCTCCTCGTCTCACACTCAACTCTCCCTCAACTCTCGTATCATGGAAGGAGAGAGAGAGAGTATTATGGAAGAATATTAGGATTTATGACAGAGCTAAGTAGGTGGTTGTACTTGTTCTCTCTCTCTCTTTTGATTATATTCCTTGACATTTAGTCTCAAAACTTTTTTTTTACTTGTACCACTTGAGCTTGGATTTTATACATGATTTTATATTTATATTATTACTCATTAAATTATTCCTAAAGTGAGATTAACATCAAAAGAAAAAAAAGTTGCTTTCGTTTTTTTAAAAAAAGGAGAAAAAAATGAGTACTAGTCTTTTTTCTTTTGAATTTTTTTAGTGGAACTTTTTTTTTGTAAAATAACACCGAAGAAAACTAAAAGAGAGAAGTAAATCAAGTTAAAAAATATTTTTTTTGTTGATTGTTCACTTGTCACTTTTGAAGAAGATTAAATTTCAAAGGGAAAATTTTTAGTAAATTTCTTTCTTGCTTGTTTTGACACAATTCACTTATTTAATTGAAATATTGTTGATTTTTTTTTTGATTTACACATGAGGAAGGATTGTCATGGATAAAATTTTGGTGTCTTCTTTCTCAAGTCCTATGTCTCTCTCGCTCTCTTTCTAAGGCCACCGTGATGATGACACACAAAAGTCTTTGCTTGTTTATTTTTTCTTGTGCTAAGACTCACATAATTGATTTGATTTTATTTTGTGTGAGCTCGTTGATGATTTAAGGAGTTTGATTTGAAAATATTTTTTTTTGTCTAATTGTTGTCCTCAAAGAAACTTGTGGCTCTTTTTTTGTGTGTGTTGGTTTGCGTGGGGATGATGTTGACAAGAGTGATTGTTTGCCAACTGACAGGATGGCCAGTGGTGAGTTTGAAGAGACGAAGAAGAGAGAGAGAGAGAGAGAGATGGAATAGGGTTTACATAGTACAAGTAAAGAAGAAGAGAGTGGGGTGGTTGGGACTATGTGATTTCCTCCTGATTGGCTCTTACTATACCTGTTAGTCTAATAATGGGTGCGGCAAAACGTGAAGAAAGTCAAGGTGTTTTCCTCAGGCTAAGGGTCCCCAACAAAGGAGATATAAAATGTACGAGAATCGTTTCCATAAGATGAATCAAGGGAGAGGATACGTATCTGTATAGTATTAGGCATGTACATTGTACACACGTTGATTTTTTTTGGTGTTGCTCTAAGGATTGTTATGGTAGCCACAGAGATTTCTAGATTTCCCATTCTACAGATATGTACTAGATCTCCGGTTATACACGCAAACATGACTCTCTCTCTCTCATCTTCCCATTATACTCGTCTTTACCTAGTTTGGCTCTAACTTTATTTAACCTACACACATTCACATCTATCTCATTCTCCATTCTGTCTGACTCTGACATGCATACACATATCTTGGTAGTTTGTTTTGTATTTTGTATTATTTGTTCTGCGAGTCCAAGATAAAATTTTTTTATTCTGACTGGAGAAGAGACTCGAGTTGATGTTGATATGCTATGAGTATCATGGATAAGTGTAGAATGGGATAATAGTTTTTTTGGTTTTATAGAATGTATATATCTGTATATATTGAACGGCAGCGCCTTCAGTGGCGGAGTGTCGTATAACTTTTACTAATCATATTTAAGTCAGTAATTTTAATATAATAAAGCTTGTTAATGAATTTAGAATACAACCACGTTAAAATTTGAATTTTTTTACTTCGAAAATTAGTCGAAAAGTGTCGTTTAAGTGAATATTATTACTTTTATAACAATTTTTAAATTTCGTCACACGGCGTGGCTTTTCCCACATGCATTGGCTTGGCTGGTGAAACAATTTCAACACAACTCAACCTTTCAACTCTAAGTAAATCTTCTTGGACAACAACTTTGCTCAAGGGTTTGTTACTGAGATTGACTCCGTCCTTAAATGTCAATCAATGATTGACATACCCCTCTGAGCCTTTTTAAAGGCAATTGTTTTAACTATTTTAATTACTTTTAATCTGTAACAAATTTTCATATGACACAAAAATCCAATTATCAATTTATCAAATCATTAATCAAACTCTTTCCTAATTTGAATAATACTCAATATGTTCATGTTCATTCACATCCTGATGGAGTCACATGCCAGACCTACAAATATTGTCCCAACAATCATATTGGATCAAAAAAAAGAAGACATGGCCCTAGAGGCGGAAGAAAATTTCAACTTTTAAAACAACGCTTCAACGAGAAGATAAGAATTAAAGAAAATAAATATTTATATTCATTTTCAAAGCTATTCTTTAGTAATGTTACATCGTTAACTATAGATAAAGTAGAATTTTTTAGTACAATTTCTCACAATTATGATATTTTCGTATTATATGAAACCTGGCTCAACGATAGCAAATCTTTTTTTTTCCAAATTTTCAATTGTATGAATGTAATAGGAAGATAGTGAAAGAAAATGGAAAAATGATGAGAGGTGGTGGAACT
>JAQIVZ010002696.1:0-18777 GCA_034700945.1 Arrhopalites spinosus | reverse complement strand
ACTTGGTCTTTCCGTTTGGGCAAAATCTCTTGCATATTTTACACTGACACCACATTTTCTATTAAATTAAAATTGGAATTGTTTAAAAATCTAAATGTATTTAAACGATTAAATAATGTTCAAGTCAATTGAGTGAATTTACAATTTTCCCTGATGAGAACACATAAAGGAAGGGATAAAAAAAGAGGAAACCGTTTATGAAATGTAACATGATGTTGCATATTGTCTGTAATCACTAAAGACAATTTTCACCTTCTAGACAATTCGAGTTTTTACACAACAATGAAACATTTTAGTGGATTTTCGGGGGTTTTTATGCTCTCAAGTCCTTTTAACTTGATGATAGTGTATACAGATTTTTTGTTGTTGTTCATATCTTTACTTGTTTCTTATATTGTGTATTGCTTTCTAACTCTTTACATTTGTAAATTATTACGAATATATAGACAAAAGAGTTTCTCATTATTCTGGCAAGTTTACTTTGTTCTACATTGTACAATAAGGTTCTCTACAAAATAACATGATGCGGCAGACACATAATTTGAAGTGAAGGAGATAACATTAAATAAGTGAGCGTGTCCTTAGGAGACAAAGAAATGCAGCTTCTATTTGCTGTGAGACTCTGGGCCGGTTTTTAGTGCCCACAAAATAACAGCTGTATTTTTTGAGAGAGAACAAATGTATCAAATCCAAGTAACGGGATAGAAAAAAAGAAGACATATAATATGAATTTTTTACCCATATCTTCTTCTTGTGTGCCATACAGGTTCAATAAATTTTTGAAGAAACGGAGCACAGATATAATACAAGGTTATAACAATGATAAAAGTTTGCATGGTAAAACTTATGAGGACAGCAAAATTCTTCAACTTCAACTTTGTACAACTTGTACAATACATTTTCTAGAATATGTCTCAAACAAAATTTATATTTTGTGATCAGTTCAGAGTCAAAAGTTTAACAGTTAGAATTTTACAAGGTCAAGACTCAGACAAAAACTATATGAGACTTTTTTGATATTTTTTTTATATTAAAATTAGAGAGAGAGATACTGTCGCATGGATTTCAAGCAAATCGTTTACGGTTGTCATGTCTAAACTATACATAATCATCTATGAAATCTGCTATGAAATCAGCTATGAAATTCAACCAGTTAGTACAACTAGTTTCCAGAGTTTAATATTATTAACTATACTATGGAGTCAATTTTTAATTTGACTATAATTTTTCCATGAACACCTAGACACCTTGAATCATCTTTTTTACATTTTCATCATGATATGATATTCCCCAATTGTTGTCACCTAAGATTTTTTAGACCTTGTGTCTAAAAATTCCTTGATGTCATCAATTGATAAGGAAATTGATTTTTTTTTGAAAAACATTTTGTATATAATTTCTCAATTACTTAAAAAGGATTGGTTTGACATTGAACATGTGTATCAGATTCAAATACATTGTACATTTCATGTTTTGTGCTGAAAGAGAAGGAGAAAGAAACGCTTCAGCTGTTTTTATCTAAATTGAAAAAATGCTTCTTTTTTTTGAAAATACAGAACATTAAAAAATTATCCTGACCAGTTGTACATGATTTTGACACCTATTTATAAGGGACAAGGTTATTGAATTAATTTCATATTGTTCAACTTCAACTGGAGTATGATGTGTTTCTCCAAAAAATGTTTGACTTTAATATTATTTTTCATTGAAGAAAAGTACTGATATTTTATAGAAGATGCTGCATGGACAAAAGACTGACTTATGATGTTGGTAATATATTTTGTACACAAGAGAAATCAGCACACACGTCATGTGTACTCTTTTTTTTAATAGGATATGAAGTAAAGTGTTCTTGTCTAGATTGGTTGCTCCCCTTCTTTCACTCCATAGGAGTTAATGGATGCAGTCCTGTCCAGTTTGATAGTATAAATCATGTACTACATAAATATACACAGTGTACATGTATACACAGTGCGCTTTTCCCTGCTGAGAAAGAGGGAGACCTTTAGTCAAATTGAAATCATTCCAGTGGAAAAGTCATGTATCTTATGTTACTCCCCCCCAAAAAAAGATTGTACATGTATTATTTTTTTCCTAGTTGACTATTTACGAAATGTTAGTCTTCGATAGCTGTTGCATACATTATTATTTCCCCCTTCATAGAAAAAAAAACATAGGAGTTGTTATCTCATGTGTGTAGAACATATCCGGGTATTCCAAATCAATGGTTAGCTCGGATTGGTCTTCCTCTCTTTACAAGTAGGACGTTCTCTTGTGGGCCAGCAAATCCCGGGTGCTAGTCAAAGTGGGACATCCGATTTTGCGCTCTGGGTCCTTGTAATATGACCAATAATTCTTTTTATGTGAGTGGAAATTGTTGAGACTTTTTTATGCGCAAATAAATGATCGAAAGCACTTGCCTACATCTTAGTCTACTCGTTGTTTCACTCCGGGATACATTTCTCTCTATCTATGTTGTGTGTGGGTGTGCTTATGAGCTCATTTTATTTTTTCTAAAACGTTTTACCTGGCTACTAATTTTCATATTGTGGTGATTCTGTGTTGTCTAATACTCTTGTCTCTTTTTTGTGACAAAAAAGTAAAGTTTACGGAGTAACGGAAGAGAAAGAGAGAAAATTTCTAGTCATAAAGTGAGCATGTAACTCATTTGTGTATGCAAGGAAGGAATTTAAAGGAAGATTAACAGAAAGTTCTTTACAAATAAAAGTATGGTGTAGTATTTTTATGTGTACATTCATAAAAGTGAAATGATTCTATTTCAAATTACACGACTGGACTACTACATACTTTGAATGATGACTTCTGAGAACGGTTCAAATCGACCCGTTTTAATGCAGGGTCCTGAAGACACATGTAATGGATTTTCATTATTTTTTGACTGTAATTTCATTAACTTGAGCACAAAAATTATATTTTGTGTATTATTTTGAGCAAGGGCTCGTACTATAAGTCACTTGCTACTCTGTACATCTGCTGTACCTTTCATTTCCGTTACGTCAAGATAGGAGGTGTAGAGGTAATGTCGAACATCGGTCTCAAGTTCCTGGATCTGTCTTACAACACCCCACAAATGGGGATAGAGTAGAGGATGTTAGATTTGAAAGATTTTTCTTCTCATTTCATATTTTTGAATTCTTGCTTTGTATCATTATGTAGGTAATATATGTAGAGGGGAGTTACAGTAAAAAGTAGGCAAACGTTACCGTCATCCTTTTGAGATATGACATGATTGCACTAGTTCGTGCACCCTAAACTAGAAAAATGCTTGAAGCTGCCTTAGTTCTTTTCATAATATCTTTCTCTTTTTATTATTATTTTTTTTGAATAGCTTTGCTACCGGCAAAATAATAAGATTATATGTCAAAAGTAAAATATTTTAATCTTCACTAGCGTCATTTTCACACCTCTTTGAAAGCTAGGCTTAGAGTCAGATTCTTGTTTTTCTTTGACTGTATAAAAATATTTTACTGTGTGATGTCTGTTACAATTACAAAAAAAGATACTTTTACTCTAAACACTTTCTCTCAGGAAACATACATAAAATGTGATTGACTTGACTTTTTTAAGTCAACTTGTACTGTACACGCGTCTTTAAGGAGCTCCTAGCTAAAGTTCTACTTGTAGATTATGTTATGATAATTTAGTACAGATTGTTGTAACGGAAAAAGATAAGAGATAAAAAAGACAACTCAAAAACGAAAGTTTAATATTTTATACACTTTGTCATATAAATTTTTTGTAGCACGCGGCTTCAAAAAATGTATGAAAGGACATGTTAACGATGAATAGTACACGTGAATACTAGTTAAATTGTTTCCTGAAATTTGTTTGAGATAGTCAAAATTTAAAATGCAATTTTGACAAAATCTCTTTGAATAATTAAATTTGCCCCTTTCTTAAAGAATAAATCGTATTAGGATTTTGGAATGAATGCGTGTTGCTCAACTATTAGAATTGTCTCATGGTTGGAATAGCAAATTCATAAAATATTTTTAAAGTCAATGATTGAAAATTGTCTATTGTCATTCTCAAAAGACATTTAGTTGGTGAAATAGGAATTTGATGTAAAAATTTATGACAATTGACTTTTTTTATATATTCATTACTTACTCTGATTTTTTTGTGTTTATAAAATGATTTTTATTTTTTTTGTTTAAAGGTCGTGAAGAGTTTGGAGGGCTTGACAATGATGCGTTGGACTTTAGTCAACTGGAAGATTTTATAACAGACGACAATGACGCCAATAGCAGGTGAGAATTTAGTTTAATGATGATGACACGGATTTTAAATGATTTGTCATGTGGGCTGTGAATGTAGAAGATTCTGAGGTATAGAATATCTGGTGTTCTTTATAGTTACTTTGCGGACACCCTTGCCCTTGCCAACGTACCCAATGAACCCTCAGGTTTTGTTGCCAAATCAGTTCCGTCAAGCGGGAATGGGAATCCGGCTGCAGCTTCTTACTCCTCAACAAATCCTTTACCGTATGTTTTCCCTTTCAAAATTTTTATCTCGTCTCAAATTACTTTTAAGCACAAATACTGTCTTGTATAGACTAGAGAGAGAGAGGTTTTATATTTTAGGTAGTTTTATCACAGTTTACAAGTCTCTTTTTTTATCAAATTTCATTTGATTTTCATAAAGGAGAGCCGTGTTAGGATGGAGTGATTATTATTACTTTGATTTTTAAAACTTTTTTTTGTTTATGCATAATCTTGTGTATTGATTCTTTTTTGTCATGATTATTGTTGAGACGATTGATTGAAAGTTTACATAAAAATATTTGTTTGGAAAGAAATAAAAGTTAAACACAGACGCCCGTGCCAGGGAGAAGTATGAACCATGTATACATTTGTTTGAGATCAAGCCTTTGTTGTTTACTTCTATCTTTACCAAAGAAATAAAATGTTTTTACAATAGGGAAGTTGGAAAGATTCGACAAGCTGCTGGCAAAGAGAACCATTTTATTTTTTCTTAGAAACATGATCAGTGTATATTATAGCTTGTACAACCAATTAAACGGCAAAATTTACGATTTACTCGTGTGAGTAACAATTTAAAGTTATTGAGACGAGTTTCTAATAGTGTCATTTCCAATTTTACATTCTCTCCCATTACATATAAAAAGAAAGAATTTTATAGACAACAAATTAGAAATTTTCTGTCTCACTTTTTCAGTTTTTTTTAGTGATAGTACTAAATACAAAAAATATAGATGCCGTCTAGGATTGAGTCATAAAACTGTTTTTTAGACTTTATTTTTTCAAAAAAAAAAAAATTGACAAGTTTTTAGTATTCAGCTCCATGTTACATTTTGTTCATAGTCTTTTTGGTCTTACACCTAGTCATAATCTTCCGGATAGCCCACCTGACTCAGGCTCGGAACCCCCCTATTCGCCGACAGACCACGGTTCCAGATCTCCTCGTAAGTTTTTTTTTTTTTTTTTTTGTAAAATTGAGTTTTTTTTCTTCAAAATTTAATATTAGAAGTTTGCATAAAATAAATATAATTGTTTGCACAGACCAACAGAAGCCGAATGGTTTGAGTGCACCCCGTAACCTTCATGACATTCTAGTTCATCACCCAATGTACCCTCAAGGTCATCCAGGAGCACCAGGGGCTTCTGACAATGTTGTAACAATGATTCCACTGGTGCCACATGACCTTCCGATTGGGTCACCCTTGCCACACAGTCATTTGACTCCCATGCATGTTCCTGCTTTGGTCCCCATCTCACCCTCAACAAATAATTCAGCTGGTTCTCCATCAAGTACGACACTAACACCACTCGGAGTACAACAACCCCCACCTCCTTCACACATGCAAGGACCACCTCATCCAACTTCAGGTGTGGGTCAATCATCAGGAAACTCACAACATCCATCCGAAATGTCCCCATTCTACACACCCTTACAACCCGTCAATGGTGATAGTAGTCGGGGAAGAAAACGAAAATCTTCAGAGTCCAGTCTAGCCAATGGAGGAGGGAATAAACATTGCATGATTCATGTGAAACAAGAGCCAGGTATTATTTAAAGTTTTGTACAATAGAATTTATTTTGTGTATGGCTTCTTCTTACATGTACTGGCATTAGTAGTCATATTAGCTATTGTATTGTTATCGTTCGTTGCCACTTTCCTTATTATGTAATGCAAAAAAAGAGTGTCGATGGACACACTACTTGTATCATAATCAACTAACTACTTACTACCATTATTTTGTAGACGGGCATTGGAATAATGAAATGCTGTGGATGTGGGTAATTGGTAAATATTTTGTCAGAATAGGCGTGGTAGAAACACGAATGTATGAATCTTAAAGGAACAAAAGCATGGTAAATGAACACGCTGAATTCTCTCTATACATGTACTTGTACATAGTATAAAAAATATATCTGCACAAAAAAAAGTCAAACGAACATGCATACGCCTAAAGGCAACCCCTAAGATGTCTCCAGGTCATCATCACGTTATTCTTTATCGACTCTTGATGGTGGTGGATCATTGGCTTTTTACTCACACTTTTTTTTGAAAAAGATTCATTCTAGACATCTAAATCTGTGTTGCTTTATTCATTATGATAGAACAGAGACATATACAGGTCCATTAGAATATTTACAAGAATGTAGGGAAATGAACAAGAAACTACAATTGTCATGAAATTTTTACGAGCCATAAATTTAGCGTACAATTGTGCTTTATTTTGTACATTATGTGGTATATTGGTAAATACACATAGGGAAGGGAGACAGTATATTGTATGTCTACAGTATTAACTGTTACACCATTCAAGTTAATTTGGCTTTAACGTTATTGAACAAGTTCAATCATTATGTTGTTCGTGAAGGTTGAAGAGTGTCAAAAACTTTTTTTTTCGTCTCTCTTGTTGCCATTTCAAAGATTTCATGTTGACTTGTTTTCTTGTTTGGTAGATTCTATTTTTACTAATTTCTTTAGACTTGTTTCTTTTTTCATTGAATGAGGTGACAGCTTGAAAAACCTCATGGTCTCGCTTTTATTTTCTATAGTTTAGTAATCGTTTGTGCTTTATTTTTTTGAATAGTCAGTCACTTGAAATAGAGAGAGAGAGAACATTACTTGACATTGCCTTCTGATCATTGAAACAATAAATACTCTTGGATTCCTAGGACATGAACTGAACCCTACTCTCTCTCTCTTGTCAACTTATCGTCACTAACCTTAAGAAAAAAAAACTAATTGAAATAATGATTTACCTGTGTAATTATTTAATGTAAAGTACCAAAAAGTTTTAATGCTTTCATAACAATATGTATGGGGTATTATACTTGATTAAAAGCATGAAAATAGGTGTAATAGTTTTATTAAAGATTTTTCACAAATGTAATTACCAACATCACATTATGCAGTTTACTTGACTATCCACTAGTTTTTGAAAACAATACCAAACACACAAGTGTTCATTTATATATTTAGATATATTATTTCAAAATCTTTACGCAAGTTTTTTTTTACAAATATATATAAATGCATTTATTTATATACGCATTACTATATTTACCAACATTTTGTCGAAGAATTCTATTCTTTCAATTTCAATGTAAAAGTCAGTTTAAATTTGAACATTTCCGTGTTCATAGATATTAGACAGAATTAATTACTTTTTTTAAAAAATATATAAAGAGAAAAAAAAGGATTTAATTATGCATAATTATAATTTTTATTTCATGAATACACAGTCATTTATTTTTATATGGTGGACTAGTCCTACAATTGAAACTGTAATAATAGACCTAGTTTATAACAAACGACAGTAATTTCTCAACCAATTATGTATATCTATATAAAATAATAGGCACTGGCAAAGCTTACACAAAATTCATTGAAACATTGAGAGAGAGAGAAAACAAAGTTGCTTTTGGAGATTACTCAGCGTACAAAATATGTATCTGTTAGCGCTCTATTTTGCACTTGAGGATTTGTTGAAATGACGTCTTAGTGGTTTGTTGTCTTACTGCAAGTTTGGTATGAGCAGATGACTGAAAATGCAAGATATTAACTCTATCTTATAATTATTGTAGTTTGTAATTATTTAATTATCCATCAACTTTGTGGGAGTGTCTAGTTAGAAATCATTCAAAAACAATAATTTTAAGCATGATGCACTTATTGCTAATAATTAACTGATTTGTACTGCCAAACATGAGTAGGAAGTTGATTATGGATGGTTTGAAATGCATTGCGAGCAAACCATTGACTACAATTTTGGAAATAAAAATGCAACCAAAAAATGTGTCAATCTGTGCATTCTATATCAAAATAATCTTTCACCTTTCATTAAGATTGTACAAAAGTGTGAGATGTCATTGTTGATGAAACTTAAATAATAATAACCATAAAAGTATTGAGAGCAAATCATTAAAGTATTGTGTATTAGTTATACTGTTGTTGTTTTGAACTTGATTATGAGAGGTGCATGACGATGACCCACAACTATGACTCAATTGAGACACATCTGTAAAACTTTTAATGTATATAATGAAAAGAAACGGATTCCACTTCCTGTTTCTATTTCTCAACATGCAATATTTATTTTTTTCTAGATGAGTTTGAGTTGAGTTGAATAAAACTAAACAGCTACTTAATTTATCAGTACTCTCTGTACATAAGATGAAACAATAGAACTAAAATTCACTCGAAAGACAAAACAGTGAATTGAATTTGACACATTCTTTGTGTAAACTTTTGAATCAAAAGACATTGTGATGATGCATCTTTAAGTTTAAATGAACAAAACATAGGAAATGTATTTCAATAGTACAAATGCGTCGTTGAAGCAATGGAAAATTTTGAGTGGTCTACTTTTAACTTGCTTTGACTGACATCAGTATGAGTATTGAAAATTAATTTGATTAAAATAATATATGTAAAGGGATTGCATTTGTCACTGATTACAATTACGCTTGTATGTTTATCTTTAACTTGTGACATACCTTAGTCTTGTTAATTGTGGAGCTTGGAAAATTTTACCAATTTGTTTTGAAAAAAAAAATTATATTTGGTTGGAATGATGAAATTTAGATTATGTTATAATTAATGTATGCAGACCCTTGTTTTTCAGAACTTTCGCCGACAGATTCGGATTCTTCAAATAATAACAGTACCGCAAATAATGGACACGTTGATGATGAATTTGGCTTTGATTTTTCTGGAGATCCTTCAATGTTTCTTGATTCCAACTATCAATGTATCAAATTTCAATCCTTTCAAGAAAATAATTGGCATGCCCTTGCCGATGTTGAATTTAAAGAATTGTAAGTAGTTTCAATGTTGATGACATATTTTTTTTGAAATAGAATTCCAACAATTATCAAAATATAACTATGATTGCTATGAATTTTTTTAGACCTCTACCGTATTATAAAGTTGATGCCGATAAAGGATTTAATTTTTCCAATGCTGACGATGCGTTCGTATGTCAGAAGAAAAATCATTTTCAGGTAATTTATTTTTCAAGAAGCAGAACATGAGTTTTCATTTCATGTATTCATTTTTTAATTTTTGTTTTTTAAATAGATAACTTGTCATGCGAGGCAACAAGGAGACCCAAAATATGTGAAAACCACTGATGGTTATAAACTTATTGACAGTTTCTTCATCCACTTTTATGGCGTCAAGGTATTGCATTGTATTATGTTGATGAATTACGTTATTGTAATTAATTTGAAATATCAGAGCACTAATAATTAAATATTTCATTGAACAGGTGGAGTCTCCAAACCAGACAATTAAAATTGAACAATCTCAAAGTGACAGAAGCAAAAAACCTTTTCATCCTGTTATGTAAGTTGTTGTATAAAATCTAAATCTTCCTTACATTGGAGTTAAATTTACAAAACAATCATTTACGAAAAAAATTTATAAAAGTACTTAAGACAAACTTGTGTTTTATCTTTTGTAGGGTCGACTTAAGTGCAGATCAAGTCGCAAAAGTCACAGTGGGAAGACTTCATTTTAAGTATGTCCTTTTACTTTAAGCATGTACAATTTTTCAAATTTTATGTATATAATCTTATGTTAATTAAAATATTAGAGTACTAAATAATTAATTAATTTTATTAACAGTGAAACAACGTCGAACAATATGAGGAAAAAGGGAAAGCCAAACCCAGACCAGCGATATTTTTATTTGGTTGTGGGCCTACATGCACATTGTTCTGATGGAAACTATCCCATAATTGCACATTCATCACAACGGATTATTGTTCGAGTATGTTCACATGTAACCAAAATTTTTTTTCCAAAAATTACCTATATCATTATACTACTTACCTCAATATGCATGCCCATAAAAGAATACATATTATGTACATTTAACACGTATGCAATAAGTAATATTGTCTTATTTAATTTTTAAAATTTAAAGGCATCTAATCCTGGACAATTTGAAAGTGATATGGAGCTATCATGGCAAAAAGGGCACACGTCAGATTCAATTTACCATGCCGGTCGTGTCGGAATAAATACGGATAGACCAGAGGTACGGTTACCAGTGATAAAGTTGAATATTTTAATAGCGTTAATAAAGATACATTTCTAAAATTTAATTTTTAATTTTAATTATAGGAAGCTCTAGTTGTGTATGGTAATTGTAAAATCACTGGTCAAATTACCCATCCCAGTGACTCGAGAGTCAAGCATGATATTCGAGAGGTACATTTTTATCCAGTTTATAATTAAAAAAAAAATTTGAATTATTAAACAAAGTCTCATTGAATGATTGTCGTGTGAAATAGATGGATACAAAAGACCAATTAAAGAATGTTCAGAAACTTCGAGTGGTTCAGTATAAGGTAACAGATTAAAGATTGTATTTTAATTCATACGATTACCCTGGTACTCATACTCAATATTTTTATTTTAATTTAGTACAATCCTGAATTTGCTCGTCTTGTTGGGCTGTCTGAAGAGGATGCTGTAGATACAGGTGTAATTGCGCAGGAGGTGCAGAAAATTCTTCCTGGAGCTGTGAAAGAGTCAGGAGAAGTAGAGCTGCCCAATGGCCGAAAAATTGAAAATTTTTTAGTTGTCAATAAAGAAAGGATATTTATGGAGAATGTTGGGGCAGTCAAAGAATTGTGTAAAGTAACGGATAAGTTGGAGATTAGAATAGATCAATTGGAAAAAATTACAAGGCTAAAACGAGCTGATAGCTCAAAATCAACGGGTAATTTTATTTTATTTATTCTTTTCTGCTACTCGTTAATGTAGTTAATTTACAATGAGCAGAAATTAATAGAATTCTTAATTAATAATGTGTATTATCATTTATATTTTTTCTAGAGTCAATGAGGAGCAAGAAAATATCTAGAAATTTGTCTTCGATGACTTCTACTGATTTTATTTGTTCTAATAAGTCTGTACAACTCTTAATTTTCATTCTTGTTCTCATTATGGCATCATGGTGAGTGTAAAATACTTTATGCATGTTTTCTATGTAATCACTGAATCACTGTGTCACGAAAAATATAAATGAATTATTTTTTTAGCTTTGTGGCAATGGCAACTTTATGCGTCCTGGAGTACCAGAAGAGATCATCATACGAATACTATCATCATAATTCGAGACATTTCAACTCATCCCACATAGCATTAAACAATCGCTTAAATTCTGAAGACTCGCATTTTTCAACACATAACGCGTTCCCTTTAGCTGCCAATACAAATCCAGCTTCATCCTTCTCACACACTCAACTACCAACTAAGCATCCCAAATTTCCAGCCAAAATTAACCATCCGTTTACTGAAAAAGCTATTGAGACTAGAGTCTCAAATATTAAACCAACTGTTCTTGGCAGACCGGCTAATTGTCCTGTGTACCTGACTTTATCACCTTGCAAGGTACACATCTATTTGTTACATTTTAAGATTAGTTGATTATTAATTGTGTAGAATTTAATTTTGTTGTATGAAACACCATCATGTTTCAGTTGTTGCAAGTTGAATAATTAATTTTAAAAATATTCTCTAGGTATACTGCTGCCGCGGAACAAGTTTTGGTTTTGACGAAAGTACTCTGGACTATCAAGACATGGAAAGGAGGAATCATGTGGCCATTTCAGATGCTGGAGGTCATCGCGTTTCGTCAATTTCAAGTTCTACCACTGAAACACAAAATAATACCGTTGATGTAGCTGGTACTGCCAGTTCTGTAAGTTTGATATAATTTTACGAGATAGAAACTTGGACAAATTCAACATATTGTGCACAATTTATAATTTCTATTTAATTATTTTGATTGTACAGAGCAGCTTAGTGCACAGAAACGGACTAGAAAGAAGACGAAGACAAATACATGAAAAGCTGTTTAATGTGCCATCCATAAAAATTCGGTCACAAAATATTAATCAAGTTCTGGGGCCACAGTATTGCGTTGGGGTAAGTTATACTGAAATGACGGTGTACTTAAAAGGCCAATTAACCAGTAATAATAAATTAATTAACTAATATTGTTTTCTAAATTTTGACACATACAGGAAGGATTCAATGATTGTCTCTCAATGACAAATAAATCTTTTGCCAGCTCGAATCTGACTTATACTGTTCCTTTGAGCAAATTCTGGGGTGAACTTAGCCTGTCAGTCATTTTTAAGTACGTGTTTATTTTTGTTTTTTGAATACTAAATTATTTGACCATAGTATATATCAAATTGGTTGACTAACTATTCTCATTTTTTACATAGCTTTTCCTCCGAACATGAGATGTCAAAACCACAAATTTGTGACCACTTCTTTGTACAGCCCGACTGTGCGCCAGATGCAACTGTCACATTTGAGAATAAAGTTGATGGACCCACAGATGTATCACCTTCGTCAATCGAAACTGAAGCAAGGAACGTGTACGTAGCCAAACTTCCAATTGGAGCAAGTCCATATTCAAGATTTAGCATTATATTTTCTTCGAATCCCGACGACTATGATGTAAGTATTTAATTTTCACTATACGTCATTAATTGTACATCTGTGATTTTAGCCATAAAAACTTTATATAATGATAATTATGGTGATATTTTCAGAAACTCTGTTCGTCAACAAAGTCATCAAAGTTCTTCGAGTTTAACTTTCATTTTCATCGCGTATGCAACGAGTGAAGAATTCATGGCGCCCATAGACTAAGAATGTCGACAACCAAAGGCAAATATCCGTCCCTATTTCAAGTTTTACACAAAAGACTTGAAATAATTTAATAGTATTAGTAAAGATGATAAATATTTTGAGTTGTTTACAAGTAAACTCACCGTCCGTCTTCAAGCAATAGCAATATTATGAAATTCTTTGGTGAAATCCACATGAACCAAAGACGCCTACAAGTTGGAGAAATGAAAAGAACTGCATCGTTTTTTGGGCAAAAGTAAATGCCTTGTAGTAATTAACTTTTTGAAATATATAATCCTTGATAAAACTACATTTAGTTATGACATATTAGCTCAAAATATGCTAGTTTATATGCGAGGTGCGAGAATATTCCATAAACGAATGTATTCAGAAAGCTTAAATCGTTTAGGAATATTATTTTTAAGAATTATTTGTTGAATTGTTAATGACAATGGTCGCACTTTAGAACGACCACCCAAGCATTTTTTTTTTAAAAAACCAGATGATTCAAATTCTGATTTTAATTTAAAACATCCCCAATGTTTACAGAACAAAAAAACAATGGTCGCAACGTTTCTTCTGCTTTTCTTTCTCATTGTCTCAATGTAATTACTTAAATGTATCATATTGTTGAGTCTAATTAAGAAATATACATGTGTACGTTGTCGTACACTCCTTGTATAATAATTTTTTTAAGGTATTTGTTGTGTCCGTGCTATACTTAAAGGATATGACAGAACATGAAGAATATTTTCAGATTTTCAGTTTAGATAGAACCATAGAATATGTAAGGTGTACTTGTGTGTATGTTTGTGATTTTCAAAATATTTTTAGCTATTATAGATTTAGTTCTAGGTATTTAAATAGGAGTTTAAGTCGCTCATCTATAATAATATTATTATTTTTTACTCATAAGAGTAAAAGTCTGTCTGTAAGGCATGGTCGGTACATAGGAGAATTTAGCCACATATTTTACGATGGAACTGTGATAAGTATGTAATTTTAATAAGTTTAGTGACATGTATTTGAAATTGTTTGAGTCTCCCTTTTTTAATGCGGAGAAAAAGTCATGATTCAAAATCATGGTTATTAATAATCTGAGGAACCTAATTAAACTTCAGCATGTAACTAATTTCTGAATTGAAATTTTGAATCTCCGTCAAAGTTTTAACGCATATTGTTAAAACTATTGAAAAATTCTAAACAAAGACTTCTCACTTTATTAATTATAATTGTTTTTTGGTTTCGTAAGAATTCCTTCTTGACATTTCCAATAATTTTAGTCTGTCTTTTGACTAATTAGTTTAATCTAATTGAATTAATATTATATTAAACGTATTGTAGTATTTTACGTCTTGAGAATCTCTTTTTTCCATCAACTGTGAATCTGGATGGTTGTTGCAATTTTCAGTATTTTTTGCCTTTTAATTTTCCATATTTCCGTAATTTTTATTTAGTTAAGTTTTTGTGTGCGTATGGTTGACAGTTGTATGTTAGATAAAGTAATACAAAATTTAAGCTGAAACTATTTTCTGTATCATTAAAGTTTGAAGTTAGATGTTTTAAATAAATTACACATAAAAACCATTTAAATGAGTTTACATAAGGATTAATGGGGAAGTTTGTGTGAGAGTTTATTTTATACAAATCTTGTCATTTATAAAGACATTATTACTTCTACTATGTCATGTAGTGTATGAAAAAAATTTCTTATCAGAGAAACCAACTTGAGATTCCAGACATTATTTTAATCAGTTTACCTAACATTCGAGTGCATGCTTCAATTTAAATAAAAAACCTAGTTTATATTTTATGTAGCAACAACTTAAGTAAATTCTAATTATTCAATTTCATAGACTTGCATCTTTTTTTGAAATTTTAGTGACAAAGGTTAAAATATTAAACAAAATGCTTCAATTAAATTTACAGAAACTTGTTATTATTATTCTAGTTGATGACTTGTGCTCAATTTCACTTTTTTTTACCTACCTTCTTTGTTTAAAAATTAAAAAAATGTTTAAAATTGTATTTTAAACTGTGTGCTCAGTGATACTAATGTGCGTCCCTAGAACTGTATCTCCAATGGAGATTCTTCATAGATAGAAGTCTTAAAAAACCCTTGTCACTCAAAAATTGTCTCAAAGTTGTCTGTACTTGGGCACAGTTATAAAACTTTATGTATTTACTGTTCAAATCAAAGCATTCACATTTTGGGTCTTTTTTTTATTACTAAGCAGTAGTAGTACAAATATTTCAGTGAACTTTGAATGTGTTTGATTTTCTGGAATGTACGTTAGTATGAATGTTCTCTATAAATTTAGACTAGACTTTTTAAAGGGAAACTGATAACGGCTTGAATTTAAGCTCATGTCCTCTTCAAGTGTTCTCATTTGACAGGAGGTAGAATACTTTTATTTTTTATAAAAAAATATTAAACTTATCAATAAAATAATTTCTAAACATGACTCTAGTCTATACAGGTGCATAAGAGTCTTGACCTTTAATATTCTTTTAGATAGCAGTGCTGACTAAAAATTTATCAATTGCAGTTACAACAATTTATGCATTCACTCGACCGAAAATTAAATTATTATTTTCTCTTCCATGTTATCTACTTTTATATAGCTCCATGCTTTTAATTTGATGGTTTTTTTTACTTATAAGCAATTAAAATAATCTGTAATTTTTTTAAAAAAATTAAAGTTAGACAGAGTACCTATACTCAAAGACTAAAGTAGTAAGATTACAGATAGTGCATGTTGTTGTATTTAAATAGTTCTCCCATCACTCTTTTACACATTTCAATGTTTCTTATACATAAGGTAGCTGAAAGTTTATTAGGAAATAATAATAAATATATAATCGACATGAAAATAAACAAAATAATAATATATTAGTAGATTATTATACGTACAAATTTAGGGTAATCTTGTACCCAGGTGAGAGAAGCCTGTTAAATTATACTGAAAAAAACAGTGTGATGAATGAGTCTAGATAAATAGAATCAGAGTACTTATAATATTTAAACATGTCTACATTATAATATTTGCTCCTCACTTGCACAGATCCTAAAGGGAGGCACTGCAATAGAAAATTATGAATAATGTTTTAAAATACTTTAGCTGTCATTAAGTATATATGGTGCTGTGTGACAGATGAAATTATAAATGATAGAAAAATGTAAGTAAAAAAAATTGCACTTGTCAAATACCTTGTAACAAACAACTGTGTACCATGTTAATTATATATATGTATGTTACATAATATAATTTAGAAAACTTAGTAATTTAATAATAATTCAGTAAGATATACGTGTAAATATACGATTAATTTAAATTTTTAGTGTGCTGTTAAACATTATTTTAGAACAAGAAAAATATATGCTGTAACTCGTCTTATACTATACATGTAGATAATACAATTGTGTGTGGTATCAGTGACTAAATTATACTACAAATTGTGTGTGGTTGTGTGCTATACACAATTTAGTTATTTACTGAGGTAAATTGTAATCAAGTTATATAATATGTAGCTCATATAAGGTAGACTTTTTAGAAGAAAAAAAATAATATAGAAAAAAACCCTGTTATTTTACATGTGAGATATTGGATAGAGTTAATTAAATAGTACACGAGATTTTGAAACTTATGACATTAATTTTTGAATCATTTCTCTCTCCTTAGTCTTTAGTATAAAATCCAGTTCCGTCCATGTTAATCGTCACAAGTATCTCAAGTTTGTTGACTTGACTTGACTTGTTGGACTGACAATGAGTAAAAAGAAAGGAATTAAAAAAAATATGCCCTCTAATAAATTTAATTGTAAGACAAAAAAAAAGTTACTTATTGTGGCTCGAGACCATGTTAATGTCAAACTTGAATATGTATAAGAATTAAATATTTTTTAAAAAAAACATTCCAATATATATTAAAGTTAACGTATATAATATATATATATAAATATATATGTGTAAAATGAACACTATAACAATGTATATGAAGAAATAAAATTGAGAATTACATACCGTTATTTGACATGAAAGGGAGGGATACTCCTCTTATGTTTTTTTTAGTCTAAATATTTTATTTCTAATTTGATTACTATTGGTTTGAGGTAGGGTAGTAGTAGTAGCATACTAGCCTAAATATGTTTCAAGATGTCACGTGGTGTGATGACTGGAATCATACGATAGATTAAAGTAATGACAAGGTTAACTGATATTTTAAATCTATTTTATTTTCTAAATATTTTTTTGCCCCATTACTAAACTCTATCCTTTTTCAAGGACCTTGACAAAAAAATGTCAAATATTTGAAAAAATTTGGGGTTAATTAAGGGAGCTGTTTTATAAACGGAGAAACTTGATATTAAGTCAACATGTTCATTGTTAAATAAAAGAATATACAAAGTAGAGCAAAATTCCTAGTCCTGTAGAAAAAATGCGTTGAATTTAAATGGATCAAATATAATTGCAGATTGTACACCATTTACCACTATTGTACTCCATGTAAATAGGTCGGTTCATAAACTTCCGGTTGTAGCTTCGCCCCTAGTTTCAAGCTGTACACTCCACTACAACACACAACTCACCGTTATAGGTCATTTACATATAAAGTGTATAGAAAAAGTTTATATCAAAAACTGAGAAAGTATTACTTGCATGTCTACACTTACGTATAGATAGACCTGAGTGGCTCAGACTGGTGCGCCGAAAAACAGATGCAAGGAGATACGCCATTTTAATCGGTATTTTAATGTTTGGCACGTAATGTCTGGCACTCTCTCTCTCTCGTTAATATATAGGGCATTTCCTTGAAGGGTAAAATAATTCAATTTATGAAACAATATATCAATTAATTCATTAAGACGTCCTTCTCTTCATTCTGGTGCATCGGGGGAAGAGGACAAAAGGGAGAGAGAAATAATAAAATGACTTTATAGCAATCAGATACATAATGTCTAATTCATACCTTTTCTAAATAATTAAATGGTGGTCTGATTACTATTTTTCTTTTCCTCTTCTCTTTTACTTTCTCCATTATTTATTGTAGCAATTTTTTTTTCAAAGTTCATAGGTCATTCAGTTTTGCTTCACCCAAAAAATTTATTCTAGCAAATTCTTTTATTTAGTACATATCTGTATTCAAATTGATTGAGAACATATTTAATGAGAATATTTGTCAAAATACATTTTGTACTGGTCTGGTAGTATAAACATCACTTTAAAAAAAATTGAAGCGTTTAACATCATGTTAAATATGTATAAGTACAGTGAAATTTATATTTTCTCTCTCTCTCAACTCATTTCAGTTGTGGTTTCACTCCCTTCTGTCTCCCTAAGTAGAGGAGGGGTTCATTGGGAAAATAAATAGGTTTTTTTTAATGGTTTTTGAAATTTCAAGAGCCAAAATCTTTGTTTAATGTACATATAGGAATGTACAGTAATGACATGGACGATGCCATCATGGCTATTATGTTAAGTAAATTGGAGGCTTTTGCCAGCCTACCCAATTTATATGTATACTTACAGTTTCTGTTTATATTCAGTGTGTCCAATTGTCAGTCTACATGGTTTCTTATGAGAGCACTATTTCCCTAGTTTCGACATGTTAAAAGATTAA
>JAQIVZ010002695.1:0-18790 GCA_034700945.1 Arrhopalites spinosus | reverse complement strand
TCGCTTGTGTAAATAACAAGCATTTAAAGTTCTGGGTGAATTTTGACCTCGAGTGAATTTTGAACTCCTTTACCTTATTTAAACTATTTTTTTAAAAAAATATTATTATTTTGTCAGTAATGCTAAATTTCAATTTTCTCACTCGAGTGAATGCTTGGAGACTGTCAATCAATTTGACTTAAAGGTAACTGTAATATTTATATAAATGTGATATCAGTTATTTAATATTAAATTTTATAAGTTTACAATGTACTTTTCCATATAAGAATATTATTATCGAATACGTATACTTTTTTTAAAAAAAAAATAATCTCGTTAAATAAAAACGAAATGGTACACCCTGTTTATAATATTTCATATCAATATTATACAAAAAAAGATCAACAAAAAGTTCTCCGTCTGAGATCAATATTTGAGGAGCGGAAGAAAAACTAATTTACCTGGAAAAATAAATAGGGTGGGGGCTCTATTTAAGAACACGAGTATAATTTGAGAAAATATTTCAAAATAATACATATAAAAAGTTTTATAAATATAATAAAATCTACTCTTTAGGTTCAGGTTCTTTAATAAAAAAATATTCTACAAGAAAAAAATCATGATTCTCAAGTCTACAGTCTATATCTCTAGTTTATTTACAAAAATCTTTTTTTTTTTCGTTTCTTGAAAGAAATCAAGATTAATGATTTTTTTTCCTTTGAACTCTACAAAATCTTGTTCCCAATGATTTTTAATCCTTTTTTGATGACTCAAGAATGGAATTTGTACCACTTTTGGGATGAAACTGTCAAAAAATAAATATTGAGGATAATATCTAAATTGTATAATTGATATGCTCCTTATTCACTTTACATAATAGATGACACAGTTTTATATATTATTCATGAGAAATGGTGTCATTTATATTGACAAGATTGTAAATACAAGTAGACTAGAAGGAGAATATAATATTACAACAACATAAATAATATTTGACGATACAGTCACTGAATTTCTAGTTGGGTATAGCAAGTTGACCAAGAATTTTCATGTGAAGAAATATAACTAAAGAATTTTATTATATGTAGATATGTACACAATAAACTGTTTGTACTGCATGATGGCGGCTCGTCCAGACAGGGAAAGTGGAGAAAGTATTGAAAGGACTCTACTCTTGGAGGCGAAGAAAAAAAAGGGAAAGGCACGTGAAAAATATAATTCGACGTTCATGATGAATGTGAAAGAGAGAGAGAGAGAAAGTTGGAAAAAAGGGGGAAAGGGAGTTGCAATCGATAGAGAATGAGGATGCGACTTAACAATTTAACAATTTAAGAGAGTGCCTTGAAAGCCATGTCAGAGAGATACTCTGTACCTTCAATCCAACTCTGCCTTTATTGAACTGTCAATAACGGTAGTGTACCTATTAATACGTCTCTCTATAATACGTACATGCTACATCAATAGAAGGGGCATATTCTTGAAAAAGTTGTATGTACACATTCAATGTAAAAGTGATTATTGAAGGGGGGAACCGATAAAAATGAAAATCTGTATTCCCTTCTTGTGAGAGATAAGAGACATAAGAGAGAGAGAGAGAGAGAGAGAACGGGAAGGAAATAATAAAGAAAGTTTGTCAAAGGGAAAGATTCTTTTTTTTTAAAAAAAAATTCTGTGCCAGTCTCTTGTGATATTGATCACAAGACTGCTTAGCATGAAGAGTAGATTGCAATTAAATTATGAGAAGAAAAAAGATGAAAATTGTATTAAACTTTGGAAAAAAGTATCAAGAAAAAGGTAAGTATAAGAGAAAAAACTTAATTTTAATACTATCTTTATATTTTTGTACAATATCTTCAAAAGATGTATGATATAAAATTCTCCTTTATACTAACTCGTAAGTATTGCTATAGTCATTCATACAGGCATGATTTTTATTTGAAGGTATTACAATAGTGAAAAACAAATGTAGTCCAGAATTGTACAAGAAATTTTGATGAAAATATAATAACCTTTTATAATAGATACTTAGTACTTACCTATACATGTAATACTAGGAAGGAAGGAGAGAAATCTTTTTAATATTCAGAAAATTACAAGAACACAGCAGGAGTATGGATATTTAGCCGTCTCGTCTTTGTGACCAATTTTCTGATTAGTTTTCACTTTTCAAATTCAGAGACTCAACTTTATTAAGATGAACGGGGGTGATTATGCTGTGACGTGTATGAAATTCCCTGAAAAGAGAGAGAGAGATACATATTTTATAGATTTTTCATTCTGATAGACTTTTTTTATATAGGAAAACGTAAGACATACGTGGTTTATTTTCTGTTGATACTGAATTAAATTTGTAGTTTTTTTAGATTAAAAAATTAATTGTCAAGATATTTTGGATCACAAAATTGTCATTCATCATCTGTGTCTGGACCTGTCTCATCAAATGATTCCATCGTGGTCGAGATCCTTGAAGTGGTATCACTAATTGTAACTGGCCTACCAGTTTTGGTGATGTAAGTTGGTACAAAAACAATTGGAATTCTTAGTGGAGCTATAGAAAATGAGAATTTAGAAAAAATAAAACTTAGATAATACGACACTTGATTGATACAATTGAAGTCTCTCTGGTCAATTTACTAAGTGGAACTTGGAAAAAGTATTTTCTTTTTTTTACAATTTCATTTCACAATTGGCAGATAGCCGACATCTTTCCATTATTTGATAATGTACTTGGCTTGATAACTTTATTTGTGTATAGTACAAAAGACAAAAAAAAGTATTACCAAAAAGGTGATTCCATTTCCAAAAGAATCTTGGACTAACTTCATCATCGTCTTCATCAGTTTGTGTATTATTGTATTCAATTTTAACTGTGGTCAAGTTGTTTTCATTTTGATACTTTGGATTCTGAAAAGATTTGCCAATCACTGACACTACAACGCTTAGTAGAAATATCGTGAAAAAACTATAAACTTGCATGGTACATTTATTGGCACGTTGTATCAAAATGATTACAAATTCAGCTCTTTCTGATGACAACGCTAAATAACAAAGTTAAGTTTTGAACTGGTGTGACTATATTTTATTATACAGCTAACTTTTGTACAGTATGTATAGTAATGATATTATCAATTTAAATAATATGATAATCATCATAAAGACTCTACGTGTGTTCATTTATTATTAAGAGTCAAAATTCAAATTCAACTCATTTCTGTCCTTGAAAAATCGACAGCGTCTGGTTTTGTCAAATGAATGAAATAGACAAAACATCATACAAATGAATATGTCCTTATTCAATATACCTAGTAGGTTACTTGTGAATCTCTATAAAATATTACCATTTCAACTTAACGTACATAACACCATATTTCACTTTACAATAAAATAGTTTTGAAATAAAATAAATGTCAATGTTGCATATTTAGGAAGTAGGAAGAGAAAAGCTATCATTGTTAAAAAGGAATCATAGATAAATCTGCAGGAAATGCGTTTCAAGGCTTAAATTGGATTAATTAATTCAGTCCAGCATGAAAATCAATGACACATTAATTATTTTTCGTTGCGTTAAACAACCTCACTGTACTTTATTTCTTTTTAAGATTCATTCATCCAGATTCATCCGATCCTAAAGAAACTTTACTCATTTAGTTACATACAATTAACTTTGTTTTTAAAAGAAATTAAGTCATGGCCATTCCAAAAAAACATGTACTACAAAATAACGTAACATTTTTCCCTACAATTTAAATGCTGCACCCTGTTGAACTGACTAAGATTTTTTCTTTTAAATATTAAAGCTTACAACTTGAAGTTCAGCAGAGCATGTCAAATACTCGTGACACTGAATTTTCGACTTGACGTACACAAATAGTTTTATTGAAGCGCAATCAATAAGTCTTCTTCAGCTACAGTTTCTCCAATTTTAATGCGAACTTCTCCTACAACACCATCGGACCCAATCACAAGCTTATTTTGCATCTTCATTGCCTCTGAAAAAAACCCAGGAATCAAGAAATCATTAAAAGTTTGAGTGGAAATTTTATGACTCTCAACGGAGTACAGGTTACAAGAGTTTCAAAAGAAAAAAAAAGTAAAGAAAAAACTTCTCTTACCAATAACGCATACTTCTTGCCCTTTAAAAACTTTGTCTCCGACTTTCACCGACACGGCTTTTACCACGCCAGGCATTGGACTGTGAAGCTCTTTAACCGAGTCAGACTATGAAACAATTCAATAAAAGTATACGCAATGTACAAAAATTTCATAAATTTACTTTCTCTCTCGCTCTCTCTATATCTAAATAATTCGTGTGTAAAAAAATTCAGTATGACTTTGAACTCAACTATTACTTAATAAATGCCTATAGATTTTTACTTACTGATTTTGGAAGTGGCATGTAATGTAGTAGGCTGTGAGCATAAGGTGAATGTAGTTTAAATTCATAGGAAGAACCCTGGAATCCAATTTTCCACATTGAACCTTGGCCCCGACCATGAATTTGAAGAACTGAAGAGTCACCATCAATGGACAATTGAACTGTAGGCTTTGCCATGTCCCATCTTGGAATCATGATTTTCCTGCCGTTAATTTTGACCTGTGTCAAAAAAATTAGTTGACAAGTTACACAAAAAAAAACAACATAAATCACTTAAAATGTTATCTGTTCATTAAGCAACTGACTTACCTCAAAACCCTGACATTTCATTCCAATAGTTACAGGAGTAGACTTGTCTCCATGTGAAACTACGAATTCCCATGAGCTCAACTTTTGCTTTAAACGCAGAGTACGGCAAGCTTCAAGAAAAATATACCTAGAATTAGTATTTGAGTTCAAAATTATAAAGAATTCTCTTTCAATACCTTCAAGAACAGCAGCAAATGCTTGTAAATGTTCAAAATGAGTTTCTGATAATTGAGGAAGCGTAAATCCGTCAGGATAGACCCTGGGTAGGTACGATGTGTCAGTTGCACCAGCAACAAAAGATTTCTATACAAGTACAAATGTTTCACACACTTAGTTCTTGTACATGAGGTTAAAATCTTTGTTTTATAAATTGTGTACATGTTATTGTCGATGTAAAATTCCTCAAACAATTTTCTTTTTTTACCTCTCCAAGAATGTCGCGTAAAAGAGGAATATTATGAGACACTCCTTGAATAAGGTAAGAATCCAAGGCAGCTTTACCCCTCTTAATTGCCTCGTCACGAGTAGCACCAGATGTAACGAGTTTACAGATCATTGGGTCATAATACACTGAGATTTCTGAGCCTTCTCTCACACCAGAATCGCATCTTACACCTTCACCTTCTGGCTCCACGTATCTGTAACATCAAAGTATCTCATGAATAAAAAAATAAAACTAACAACAATAACTTCCAATCACTGCAGTATTATTTTTGATATGGTTGCATAAATATTGCATGCTCACCTGAACAACCTTCCAGTTGAAGGAGTTCCAAAGTTTCGGGTTGCATCTTCAGCATAAACTCTCATTTCTATTGCCCAGCCGTTTAATGGAATATCTGATTGTTTATATCTCAGAGGATAACCATAAGCCACTCTGATCATTTCCGCCACCAAGTCAACCCCTTTTTAAGCAAAATAAAGAAAATCTTGTAAACCAAAAAGTATAATGTAGTCGCTGCTACAATATCAAATTGCTAAAATTATAGACATACCCGTTATACATTCTGTAATGGGATGTTCCACCTAAATCATAAATAATTCCAAAACCAAAATCTATCATATAGTTTATAGTTTAAATATCATGAT
Organism: Arrhopalites spinosus; assembly: GCA_034700945.1. Classification (NCBI taxonomy): domain Eukaryota; kingdom Metazoa; phylum Arthropoda; class Collembola; order Symphypleona; family Arrhopalitidae; genus Arrhopalites; species Arrhopalites spinosus. The sequence goes on along the minus strand of JAQIVZ010002695.1, from coordinate 13,038 downwards.
ATTCTTTTTCGTATTGACTGAAAGACTAACCTGAAGCCTTGTATTCATTTCAAGGAAATAGAAATTTTTATCTTTATCTACTAAAAATTCGACCGTCCCAGCTGAGGTGTACCCAATGGCTTTTGCGAGTTCAAGGGCTTGATTTCCCATAGCCTATTTAAAATTTACATGTTCATATATAATTCTGAAACTCATTCTGTATTCCAGACTTTGACTTTAATTTAAATGCATACCCGTCGAAGTTCTGGATCCACAAAAGAACTAGGAGCTTCTTCGATAACTTTTTGATTTCTTCGTTGAATACTACATTCTCGCTCATTAAGATATACACCATTTCCATGGGCGTCACATAAAATTTGAATTTCTATATGGCGAGGGTCAACTACGAATTTTTCAATTAATATTCTGTCATCCCCAAATGAGGCAAGTGCTTCAGTCTTGGCTAAGCGAAATCCTTCTATGGCCTCTTCTTTATTATTTGCGATTCTCATCCCTTTACCACCACCTCCAGCGGAAGCTAAAATAACAAAAAAAAATGGTCAGAATGTGTATCCGAATGGTCTTTAAGAACTAATACAATATGTAATTGACGTTTTCACTTTGAAAACCTCTCACCTACCTTTGATCATAACAGGATAGCCGATTGAATTTGCAATTTCTAAACAATGTTTTTCATCTTTTATTTCTCCATCAAATCCAGGAACCTATCACAAAATTAAATGGAATTAATAATTTGTCATTCATTTGGACAGTATAATCTATTTAGATTGTTTGACCCTTACTATATTTACGCCAGCTTTCATTGCGAGTCTTTTCGATTCTAGTTTGTCTCCCATTCCTTGAATAGCCGTTGCAGGAGGACCACAAAATTTGACACCTTGTTGTTCCTTTTAGAAAACAAAATATTTCGATCAGATAACAACGTGAACGACTTTGTAATTTTACATTCTTGAAAGTAATTTAATTGAATGTAATATTTCCAGTACCAATTTTTGTACAAATACGGCATTTTCTGATAAAAATCCGTATCCAGGATGAACAACGTGTGCTCCGGTAACTTTGATGGCGTCTAAAATTTTGTCCATAACCAAATAAGATTCTGCTGCTGGCGGTTCTCCTACAAAAGAAATAATCAAAAATTAATTACTACTACTTACTACTATAATTTAGATATGTATTTGACATACCAATACAAACAGCTTCATCAGCCATTTCCACATGTAACTGTCATTTGAAAGAAATATGATAATTTATTTTTGCAACACAGTATGTTAATATACATAATGAAGGACACTCACAGCCCGAGCATCTGCCGTTGAATAGACTGCAACTGTTTTAATGCCCATCTTCTTGGCCGTTTTCATGACCCGGACAGCAATTTCCCCACGATTTGCAATGAGAATCTTTGCTCCGTCCCATTTTTCTGCTTTCTGAGCAGCATCTACACTGTACTGTTTGATCCCTATATGTACAAAAAGAAAGGAATGTACCTCATAATATTTACTATTTGACTCAACAGAGTATTTTTTAATATACTAAATTAATATTCTAATTTCTTGCTTAATCATCATTTAAAATTTTAAATCACATGTGATTCAGTATTAGCTTACCTGTTTTATTTGTAGCACCCCATTGTTCTTTGACCACCCTGGCAAATTTAAAATTTGATGTTGAAAAACGACGGCAAGTTGCAATTAAAGCAAAATGTCTCATTATACCAAATAATTAAATATCTTTAATATTTTACTATAAATATTTTTTGTCCGAATTTAATTTATTCGAGTGGACGCTTGCCGCTAAAACGTGGACGACATCCTTGGGCTTCGGGGCTGAATCAGATTTTTATTCGGACTGCTTCTTCGTTTCATCACTGATGAATCATCAGTCACAACGAAAAGGTATTTTTATTTCCTCCATTAAGGAATAAACACAAACGTTCATGTATAATGTATAAAGATGCTATTTGTATTTTTACTCAAAAACACGAAGGGACCTGAAGGAGAAAGAGAAAATTGATTTTGATGACTTTCTCCTCACCAAGCCGTATTGACAAATTAATAAAGAATCATGGCAAACTATGAATAAGATACTAATTGAACTTTACTATTTTGTTTGCATCAAATAGCTCTTATAATACAGTTCTTGCCTATTCCTTTCGTATTAATATAGCATCACCAGAATCAAAAGAGAAGATCGTAAGTCAAGGGCCCCTTGACAAGGAAGTACTGGTTTTATGAAGTTGGATCCGTTCTGTGATTGACAACTTGCAATATTTTTTGGATGTTCTCGTTGTGACAGGAAAAAAATAAATGCCAGGATTCACACTGGAGAACATCCCTACCATTGTTCATACTTACTGTCCAAAAACACGAATCCAACAACAAACATTATGTTCACTGAAATTAAAAAATACCCGAAAAATAAATACATTAGAAAATTTTCTAATTGACCCACACACAGGTATGATATAAAGACAAGTCTATAAATAAACGAAACAAAAATAACAACAAATGCCTTTGTTGTCTTCAGTGAAGATAGTTAGGATAGGCATTAAGCACGTCATGTACATATGTGTTTTCAAAGGCTTCATTTCAAAGGCATAGAGGAATTACAGACGCAAGATTTGAACCAGAATTTTGGCAATTTTGCTGTCAAATAAATTTTTTCGTTTTTAATTCTTTATTAACTTTTAAGGACAAAGTTAATAAATTATGACTAGTATTTCAAGTGCAACGACACTGTAGTACATATTATTTATAAATTATGTTGAAGAGTGATATTTATAAAGTATTGTTGACGGCGTAAACTTTACGAGTTCAACCGGCCTAACTTGTATACTTGTATATTTCAATTTAATTTCCAATTAAAATTTAAAACAGTTAAATAATGGCCACACCGGCTGCTCCCACTCCCAATCCTAATCCGGATTGTGGTGATCAGGTCAAGGCTCTTATGAAGGAGTTTACGGTAAATATTTTACTATTATGTGAAATACTTTTATTCAATGTTGTAAACAAAATATGAGTCATAACGTAAACACGAGTTTATTTTTATTTATTGAACAGGATATTCGGGGAATACAATCAGCTTTTAATGCAGGTAAATTCATACTATTTACATTAAATTAAAAATTGTATAAAAAACATACTCACTATAGTTTGTTTTGTAAATCATGTTATTTTTGGAACAGTTTGCGTACACGAAGAGAAATATACACAAGATATGTTTTCATCAATTCTGACAAGGCTACAAAAGATTTTTGCCGATAACCCATCTAAAGATTCTATGGATATTGGTGTTAAGCAGATAATTTCTGTAGCTGGTCAGCACACTAATGTTGAAACCATTGACATGATCATGAAAATGTTGGAAATTCTAGTGAATAAGTCTATTATCCCTGCAAGGTAGATTTTTAATTGTTGAAACTTTTTTTTTGAATATTTGTCAATGTAAAAGTAGATAAATATACAATATCTTTTACATATCTTGTTGATTGATTTTTCAGGTTAACTTGTGAATCATTATTGGATAATGAAAAAATGACCCATAAAAATACAAAATTTTGGAATAGTAGCTTTATTCTGATACGAAATGTCATTGATAAGGTGGACTATAAAGGAGTAAGAGAAATAATGAAGGTAACGTTGAGAACTATACTCTCATATTGTAAACTAAATTTTTTAATTGTCTTAACATTTTTAATTACAAAATGATACATTAGTCAATTTGTGTAATTTCAGACATGTTTGGAGAAAATTGCTCAGTTCCCAGATCAAGTTCCTCAAACATTTTTACCTCAACTGAATGCAATTCTACGTCTTCTTGCTCACATATTTGACCGGAATGCATGTCTCCTGCCAGCTTATTTTATAGTCAATGAAATTTTAAAATCGTTTCCTGAAAGTCGTGATTTTCCACATTGGAGTATCAGTAGACTTTTAGGGAATTTTGTGGATAGTTTTAGACCAAGTAAGTCATTTTTGTGAATCAAGTATTTGGTGTTTTTTTTAAAGCAATGTTTGTATTTTATTTTTATGATGTGTACTAAGTAATTGTTTTAATCTTTTTCAGTCGCTCAGATTGTCAGTGTTATCGGAAGATCCAAAATGATGCCTGTGGTTGAAGTAAGTTATCTAATAAAACTGAAAGAAGAAATAGATGAGATTAAAGAATGTCTGCGATTTCGGAATCTCATTGACAACATACGACTAATGACTAATGTTCCATCTTTAAAATTTCAGCATTCAGGCCATGCCAGTTTTTTGATCCATTCTTGGAAATTAGATCATATCACACTACGATTTGTTCTCAAGGTATGGTATAATTGGCTGTGAAATTGTTTCATGACAGGAATTTTGAAAATTATAATATTTATTGTGTATTTTCTTAATTAAAGGGCAATTTACCATACGACAAAGAGTTGCTGCAACCCCAAAAGAAATTACTTCGATACATTTTAGAGCAGCCGTACTCTAGAGATATGGCATGTGCTATTCTTGGTTTACAAAAACAGGTATATTAATTTAGCATGTAGGATTATGTTTTTCATATTTAATTAATAATTTTAATTACATGACATGACGTTAACATTACAATTTTTTATGTAGAATAAAGTTCGGTGCATAGCTCTGGAGGAAAGACTCGTTGAACTTATTGTGATTGCAATGGAGAAAACCGAAGTTGAAATGAACATTTCCAATGACAATCAATCTGGTTTTGAAGAAATCTCTGGAGCAACTTTATGGTTGTGGCAACACTTGTCAACTCAATTGATATTTTTCGTGCTATTTCAATTTTCAAGCTTTCCTCATATTGTATTGGCTGTACATGACAAGGTGAGTGTCCCATCAATTAGCTCTTTTTATTATTATTATAAAAGTACAAAAGAAATCATTCTCGAAATCATAATATATAATGTCTTCTCTTTATATAGCTTGCAGAAGTAAAATTATTTAAAGGAAGAGATTTTCTCATGTGGATTTTACTTCAATTTATATCTGGAAGTATACAGAAGAATCCGGTACGTTTAATAAAAATCAGTATTGTTAAATACTATGAAACGTATGTTTGATGATGTTATATTTTTGATTCTCTTTAATTCCAGTTGAGCGACTTTCTTCCAGTTTTACGACTGTATGATCTCTTGTATCCTGAAAAAGAACCTTTACCTGTACCAGACATGACCAAGCCTTACTGTAAGCACTTTTATTTTCTCACTCATTACGAAGTTTTATGTATCTAAAATCATTTCTGAATTTTTAGGCAACATGTTTATGGCAGTAACGTGTATTTGGATTCATGTGCTTAAAAAAGCTCAAACGGAAAATATGAATTTACCTAGGCCCCTACCATCAACACTTAAAAAACATTATGATTGTTTACAAATGCTTGTACAGCCTGGGAGCTCTCAACCTCAATTACAAATGAATGATTTTAGAATCGCATTGCTTTGTAATGCATTTTCTACAAATCAAGAGCATTTTTCAAGGTAGTCTTTAGTTTATAAACTAACTATAGTTAAATGAATTTATTCTATTTTTTATATAATGTTGAATGTACATTTTATTAATTAAAAATGAATATTTTAGACCGATGGCTGCTTTGGTAGAAGCAATTCATGGAGCAACGGGAAATAATTCAAATCAGAGTCCAATCTCTCCACTTTCAGTCCAAGTCCTCGACTCGTTAACTGTTCATACAAAAATGAGTTTAATTCATAACATAGTTACACATATAATGAAGATTGCACAGTCAAAAACAACCCAAGGACTAGCTCCTGCACTCATTGAAACCTATGCTAGACTACTAGTATACATGGAAATCGAGTCATTGGGAATCAAAGGATTTATTTGTAATAAGCATTACACTTTTCTAAATACATTTTTGTATAAAATATAAAAATCATGTGTGTACAGTTTTTTTTTTAAAGAAAATGAATATCAGTACTTACTAAAATTTTGTTTGTAATTTAGCTCAATTACTTCCGGCAGTGTACAAATCTCAAGCATGGGGTATACTGCATACATTGTTGGAAATGGTAATTTTATTTTTACTTTGTAAATATCTCAATCTCAATTGTATGAGTTTGGATAAATGAACTATTTTTTGTGATTTGAAAGTTTTGCTACAGGCTTCACCATATTCAACCACATTACAGAGTTCAGCTTCTTTCTCATTTACATAATTTGGCAGCCAAGTAAGTACATACATTCATAAGGGATTTTTTTTGTTTTAATTGTAAATTGTTCAAAATTAGAAAACAAAATTAAAGTGTCAAAATATTAAATCCTTTTTTTAACTTGCAGTGCACATACAATATTAGCTCAACTTCATCTTTGGTAAAAAATCAGACCTATTTTAAACACTGTATTTATTATTGTTATTATAAATGGTAAATGTTTTACTATAGTGTTGAAATGACCGCACTAAGGCTCATAACTGGCTTCAATAGTATCGATGTTCACACACAACTTTCACGGATTTTGACGGAGTCTAAACAACTAGTGTCTGCAGAATCCGAAGAATTGAACAGAGCATTAGTTTTAACAATTGCTCGTGCAATTCATATCACAGGTATATCAGGTACGTACATGTTTCTGGAATTTATCTGCTATCAGTACCATTTAAAATTTAACACATGTTTCAATTACGTTTAGTAAAATTACATTCTAATTTTTTGTTTTAATTCGTAGGGTCTGATGGTAGTGCTGGTTCTGGCTCATGGTTTCGAGATATTCTGAGTTCCATAATGCAAAATACTCCCCATAATTGGTCAACTCATACGTTACAATGCTTTCCTCCAGTTTTAGCAGAGTATTTTCAACAAAACCAAGTACCTAAAGAGAACAAACAACAACTTAAAGTAAGAAATTTGACAAAGATTGTAAACAATTTTTTTTAATTAATTCTTTTTAATTAATTAAATTATTTTACCACTTGTAGAATATGGTGGATGAAGAATACAGGAATTGGAATGCAATGAGCACGAATGAGCTTGAGTTAATTGAACAGTGAGTAAAGAATTCCTTTCACTGGTTATATTAATTAAATCCAAATTAATTCACTGTACCACATCTTATTTTTTAAATTCATACTTAATGTGTCGTGTATACTTTTTATTTTTAGCTTCTCTTCAAAAAATACTCCACCATTATTTCTTTGTATTGTATGGAAGATGATACTTGAAACGGACAGAATGAACCCTGTTGCGTTTAAAATTTTAGAGAGAATTGGTCCCAAAGGTCTATCTGCTCATTTGAGAAAATTATGTGACTATGTTGTCAGTGAATTTGCAAATGCAGGTAGGTCAATTAAGTTTTTTAAAATAGAAATTTACTCAATTTAAATACTTGTTGTTATCAATTGGACACTGTCTATACTATCTAATTTTTTTACTGTTTGTAGCTGCTGGTAATCACGTAAACAAATTGACGGATGCTATTCTGAATCTTCTTTGGAAATTTAATGTGGTCCCTTTTGATCGACTTTTATTATGCATGGTACGTTTACTTTCAAGTATTTCATGATGATTATTTTTATTATAATTGAAATGTGGAAACTATGTATCCTCAAAAATTTTACCTTATGGTATGCTATGATACAAATTAATATATATTTTTTAATGTTTTTCAAGGCTCTGAGAACACAAGAAGGTAATTGGAATCTTATCCGATTTTTTGTTACAATTATTATTCAGTGTAGGAAATATTTTTAAATCGTATAATACAATATGAATTTGTTTGTGCTTTTATGCGACCAGAGGGAAACGAGGCTCAAGTTTGTTTCTTCATAATTCACTTGCTGATGGTAAATATATTTTCTTCTAGACAATTCGTACAATGTACTTATTGATATGCAAAGCATAATAATGTATGAATATTAATTAATTTAATTGTAGGTGAAACCTGCTGAGTTTCGAAATCGAATCCAAGATTTTATCAAAGAAAATTCTCCAGAACATTGGAAACAGTCAAATTGGTTTGTTGCCTATATTTTGTTGTGAAAATTATAAAGTGTGAAATGTGTCATGATTACAGTTTAAATTGAAACACTTACTTTATACTTTTACGCAGGCATGAAAAGCACAAGAGTTTCAATCAAAAATTTCCAGAGACGTTTAATTATGAAGATCAAGGACAAAATCAATTGCCCGTGTATTTTGGAAATGTCTGTCTCCGGTTTCTGCCCGTAAGTTTATGTCAAACAATTTGTCAAGATGTGCAAATTCTATGTAAAAACAATTGTTTTACGTGAATTTTTACTATTTTTTAGGTATTTGATATCGTGATTCATCGTTATTTGGAAATTAATACTGTTGGAAAAAGTCTTGAAATGATTTTGGAGCACATGGGCGCGTTATATAAGTTTCATGGTGCGTTTTAGTTCTTTATTGCTGCTTTTTGTAATTTAAGATTCACTTATGATACCTGATTCGGACATGAAAAAAAATTATTGTAACATTGACATTCTGATATTTAGATCGTCCCATAACCTACTTGTACAATACATTACATTACTACGAGTTAAGACTGAGGGATAGGCCAATGCTAAAAAAGAAATTAGTGTCAAGTATTTTGGGTTCCTTACGAGACATTAAACCACCCAACTGGGCTCTGACAGCTGAGTACGGAAATTATTTACAAAATGGTGATGAAGCAAATTGGGTGCCGGATATGGATTATTATACATCAGTACTCGGTCGGTTTGTTGAAGGTAATAAATTATCTATTTTAAAAAATAACTATGACTGTATGAGTTTATTAAACTCAGTCGAACTGTCCAAAATTATTTTACAATGTGTTCTTTTTTTAAAACAAATTTTTAGTGATAGAGGGTAAAAAAAGATTTTTTACGGGAGTTGACTGGCGATACAACGAATTTCCCAACCCGGCAGCTCATGTGCTTCATTCAACATGTGTGGAAATAATGGCTCTACCTGTCATACCTTCTGTAGCCACTACGGCCCTGGTCGACGTAGTTATGCAAGGAAGAGCAGCTATGGATATGGCCGAAAATAATGGAAATGAAATAGAATCTTGGTTTAATGCAACCGGTTTAATTCTGGTTTCTTTACCTATACAGGTTCGCATTATGCTCTGTTAAAATTGAAATTTATCATTACAATAACGCATTCTTATAAAAATGTTTTTTTTAGTATTGGTTGACTGTACACGAGAAATTGGTGACTACGGTAGAGAAGCTACAGACATGGCCCCACAAGCATTCACCAATCATACTTTTCAATTTTAATGCAGTGAATGAAAATAATTTGTACAGTGAGTATGCAAGTTTACTTGGTGTCGTTCATGCAATGTGGCATCATTTGGGAACTGGGCATATTCATCACATACTTACGTAAGCTATTAATTTTTTTGCAGTACTTTCTAGATCAGTTCATTGTAAAGATTGTTGTTTTCATGTATTTTTTTTCTCTTGCGACAGATTAATGACGGAAAGATTTGCACCAATAGTCAAAACAGAAATTCAACTGCTTTACATTTGCCATATGATTGGACCATTTTTACAAAGGTTTAATGGAGAAAAGCCACCCATGGTTTGTCGTCTCACTGTTGCTTTATATGAGCTTTTGGAGTTGGTGGACAAAGCAACACCGCCGGAAGTACCCTTGGCATATATGGACATTTTCTGTGATTTGCTGTAAGTACAATTATTACTAAACTCTAGATGTTTTTTTTTGCTTTAAGAATAATGAATATTACTTCATGATTTCAATTAATTGTTTCTCTCGTAGGTATCATATAAAATACATGTTTACGGGAGATATTGTGAAGACCGAAGTTGAAGCCAAAATTCGTAATTTGAGAGCAGCTCTAAGATTACGTTTAAGATTTGTTACACAGTTAAGGATTGAGGACATTTCTTCAACAAATCAAAGTACAACAGCAAGCAATTCTAATGGTGTATCACAATAAGACACTGTGAAATATATTCTCATTGTTTAAATCATGATAGTCAATGAAGATTACCTTACAGCAGGTAGTAGAATCTAAATCTGTAACGACTTAACAAGGAGATTTACTGACGTTCAAATGACTCGTGTGTTTTTTTGGAAATGGCTATTAGTGAGTAATTTATACATTTAATAATATTACAGTATCCATGTACTTAATCAAGTTAAACTAAGTTAAATGAAGTACAGTAATCTTACTAACATACAGTCGATAATTACATATACCACAATGTTCATAATTTTAGATAAACTTTTTTTTGTAAAGTGGTAGTCTACAAGTACTATTCTATTGTATATATCCTGTACATTTATTTGTAAACTTGTACAAATATTTTTAAATAAAATTTTGTATATTCCACATGACAGTTACTTTTTAAAAATTTGATTCAATTCCTTACTTTTGACATATTTACTATAACTTATAGGGTACAAAAATGCCTCAAAGTTTTCCAGCCCTTTCTCCACTGCACTGGTTTAGGCTTTGAGAGTTTGATGAACTTGAGTGAAAGAGTAGCATATCAAATTAAAAAAATTAAATTAAGGACACCAAAGTATATTTAGTTTATTGTTGTTTCTTTTTTTGTCTGTATCAATCCAATGGTTCATAAGGGGCCCTGTCACATTCCGTTCTTAAAAGTCCAGTAAAGTCATTGTAACGATACGAGAAACTTGGAGCTTGTAGTCGAGTGCATTGACAATCTTTTGGTTTATATGACGCTGGACCACAACTGTGAGTCGTTATTTTCTTTTCAGGCCAACGACGAAGCATTGTAAAAGCTGGAGCTCTTGGTAGAATAAGATCATAGTTGATATGATACGCAGATTTTGGTGTATAGACTTTCGGTTTGTCGCTTCTCAAACCTTTCCTGTGGAATAAATTGTGCAAATATTGAAAAAATAAATCTCTTTTTGAAAAAAAGGAATTTTTTATATTGACACAACTCGTTTAGAATGGGAAATGCCCATTTATCTATGAACATTTTGTTGCTGGATATTCAGATAAGTGCATATGCACAGTTCAACTATTGAGTTCAGCCCTTAACAATCATAATCCTGGACGGCTGAGTGGCGCCAGGGCATCATTTGCATAGCAATAAAAAAAATTGAAAGTGCTTGAGATTAGCGATTATCGAGAAAAAACGCGTGTCCGTTGACAGTCTCAACAATTTGAAGTGTTAACTGATAAAAATTATTTTATGAGATACAAGTACTCGTAGTAAATTAATTATTTACTACCAACAAATTGCATCTCTCCCTATTCTTATGAACTCACAAAGTAATTTCAGGGGCTGAAATTTTATCCGGAACTCTTGGACCAATAGCAGGGGGTAAAATGTATAAATTTGGTCCTGGTGTCTCATCCGATTTGTCAACCTCATGAATTGACTGAATTGAATAAGCAGGACCCTTCCATTTGTAAACATTTGGTGCGACGGGCTTGTAATTAGCTGGACCAGGCCCTGGGTGTCTGAAATCTTTAAATTTAATTTAGAATCAACATTTACAATATGATACTAAATTATTAGTTATACATACATCACTTTGGTTTTTACCTATTTTTGTTTTTATTCGACAAGTATATGCTGGCGGTTTATTCCACGGTCTTGCTTTCATTCCCGTCGGAATTAGGTACGCACCTGCTCCAGGCCCAATGCCCTTTAGAAATTAGAGCATTTTAAATATTTGAGTAAAATCAATTAAATTAAAAAAGCATTACGAGGGCTTTGAAAGGGAATTTCCGACGAATGGAATATTCAGGATTATTAAGATGGGTGACGGCATGATCTTTTCTGCCAACAAGTCCCGGTAAAATGTAGCCAGCCGGACCGGGACCTTTTTCATAGAATGCAATTCTATTTCTTCGTACTGCTCCTTCTGAATAACGACGAGAACTATGACTGAAACTCATTTTTAAAAACTGGCCCAAAATCTTAATTAAATTCAATCTTTTTTATCTGGCTTTTCATATTACGGACATTTGCCTGTCACCTGAGCTGTCTTTTCGGGACATTGACGAAATAATGGAACAAAGACGAATATTTCAAGGCATTTTTGTTGAAAAATAATTCAATTTACCAGGACAACAAGAGAATAGGCATGCTCTTAGTATAGTTAACTTTTGTCTATGTTCACCCCATTCATAGCCTCAGTCTGGGGCCTCCTAATCTCTTGAAAAATTGGAAAAGAAACTTGACTAGTGTAAAATGAAAAAATGCAAAATATTTAATGACTCTACTTTTGTACAAGAAACAAGTTGATGTGATATTCCACGGGGATTGATTTCACCTCTGTCAAAAACTCAGAAAAAATGATGGATGTTATAATGAAAAGCAGGAAAGCTGAGAATTATGCAAGTGAACATCATCATCATCACAACGTTATCTCCCTATCATGAGAATAGTACCAGGCAGTCTCTCTGTAAAAAAAGTGGAGTTGATGGTCAACAAATCCATTAGAGTTTTCACGTATAATAAGGCAAATTATTTGATTCATAGCCCATGAAAATAAATACCCCTCTCAACATTCCTATAAAGAGTGAGTGTTTGGTCATCATTTTCTCTAAATGATAATTTTCAGCTATAGGTTACATTTATAATAACTACCATCATCCATTTGCCTGCTTATGCACTGTTCGCTCACTCTCACCTGTACACTTTAGGGAGTAGGGAGTAATCCAGTCAATCTCTATTGCAATTCTGTATAATCTAAAGGAGTTTAATAGGAACTCAGCCGGATCTTGATAATGATAGTCCATCTTTTTTTTCCAAACATTTTTTGACTCGACGACGACTCCTCTACACGCACACCTTTAAATCTACGCAATGAGCACACCTGTAATGGGACTTATAAGGTGTAAAGTGTAAAGAGTTCAACTCTTTAAGAGCCGGACAAGTCCATGGATGGAAAAACCAAAGCCTACAGCCATATTCAAAACACAAGTTGTTTCACGGCGGGCAACGCCCGCCAGGAATTAGTATTTCCACCGAAAATTTGTATAATTTAATATAGAACCGTAGAGTTTATAACAACCTTTACACAAATCCACAATTTTTAAGTGCAATCGTTTT
>JAQIVZ010002694.1:0-18799 GCA_034700945.1 Arrhopalites spinosus | reverse complement strand
AACATGTCGAAACTAGGGAAATAGTGCTCTCATAAGAAACCATGTAGACTGACAATTGGACACACTGTATATATATACTTATAAGTATACAATTATAAACTCGGGCTATACCAAATTTTTGTTTGTGAAACAATTTGGGGATTAAAATAATCGACCGTTCGGAAAAGTGTCTTATATATTAAATAATCGAATCAAATAGGGAGTCATTATTTTATTTGTCCGTTTAATTCAATTTTAGTGGCGGCATAGTTTGAAGAGGTTCAATTGGTTTAGATGTTTTACTAATTTGATTTTCAAAGCTCAACAACTGCTATCATTTTGCGACAGGAATTTAAATTGGGCTCTTAAAGTTGTTGACGAGGAAGAAACTAAAATACGTTAATAATTAAAGTATATAATGTTAATTTATACCACAACATTTCTATTCAGAATTTAACACAAAATGACTTCAATTAGCTAAATTAATACTAAATATTTCTACTACGAACCACAACATATTAATTCATGACACGGAATAATTTAAAATTCACATTTAACGATGGGCAATGAGAAGGGTGGCGACGTGAGTGAGACAGAAATGAAGAAAATTGACCGTCGACATCCGCTCCAAAGTGTGAAACTCCCCAACTTTGACCCCCACATTGGGAATTGACCTCACCCTCCTCTTGACCACCTCCTCTTTCTTGAAAGCATACTCCATCATCGTTACCCTCACTTTCGATTTTATGAGCTCAAAATTTAGAGTAATTTGGAAAGCCTTTCCATAAATGATGGGAAATATGATGACGCAATCGAAGGCTAAAATGGCGTTGATGATGACGACGAAAGGATCACTGAAAAAGTTTTCGAGGACACCAGAGACAGTGCAGAAGATGCAGACATTAAAAGTCAAAAGTTTGAAGAGGAAGATGATGGGGGCGTAGAGATGATTGAACATTTTTACTTCCAGCCACAGAAGCTCCAGGTCCTTCACAAGGAGATTGACAAAATTCTTTGGAATTATTTTTCCCTCCAATCTTCAACAAAAATATAGTTGTTCACTTACAATTTTTTTTGTTTAATTTTGAGTATACTTACCTGAGACGCATTTCCATCTCCAGGTGCGTCTCCTCCAATTTGTCAAAAAAGAGAAGTTGATTCAAAACGAAAAAGTAGCCACCAATCACAACAAATGAAAAACAGTAGCCGTCAAATAGAACAAGAGTGTAAGCACTATATGAATTTTGAAGGGATGAGGGTAGACACGAAAATAAAAGCAACTTCCGGTTCCGGTCCAAACCTAAAATAATTATGACACCCACATGTTGTAACGCAAAAATATACGATGTATAATGTATATAATGTGTGTAACGTATGGGTAGAGCTAGTGTACACTAGAAGTACCCTAGAGGTACCCTATAGCCACCACAAGTTCCCTATAAGGGACAGTGAGCGTCAAGTACTCGCTACTCGACGATTTTCCAACTTACTCGCTCAGGCCCCATAAAAGGGCCGGGAGCTCACTTTTTCCCTTCAGTCTTGATTTCGGCTCGCACAGCGAAGCTCTGCCCAAGTGAACATAGAAAGCCAGGAAAAATACTATGAATAAATTTTCCCTTGTATCTTTTATAACTCGCAGGTTTCCCCGTTTCTATTTCTTGTCACTATACACACATAAGTTACACACACAAAGCCCTCTGGAATTGACTCCAACTCAATTCCAGGATAAATCCCCGATTAGTCCCGATCGTTACAATGTGAGATGCCAATTAAGAATGGTAGAACCAAAGTGAGGAGTTCATGTCGTGAATATTTGAAAATCCCGCTTCTACGAACTGCACAATCACAAACCATTAAAATTAATTCACCACAGATATTGTACGTTTCTGGTTGTGCGACGAGGGCATAGCTTTTTTTGGAGGGGAATTTTGAAAAAGAAGATTAAATATTGTATTGTCACATTCATGGCGCTGTCCCCAATAAACAGAAATACATTTGCTACAACGACGACCGTGTAGGATCCCATCATTGTCATGTGAATCGTGAAGTGTTGTTTGATGAATAATTCGGGAATGAAAATGGACTGAATGAACCGAATGGTGACGTAAAGCCAGTCCAAAATGGCCAGGAAATATTTAAAATTCCAAATAATTTTCTCTCATTTGTTCTTCTTCATTTGAATAGTCCCGGTGTGGAGATTGACTTCAATTGGGAGAAAATTCCAACGGAACGCCCAGTGCAGGGCTAAGAAATTGAACCGATTTTCTTCCTTTGTCAACATTTTCGGATCAGTTATCAAAAAGAACAATGGCGTGTTTGATAAAGATGGAAAATAGACAAATGTTTTGGAACGGTAGACAAATGTAAATAAAATAATTAAGTTATTATTTGGTTGCTTGAAGCATTCGCGTTAAAGATTAAAATTGATCTAATAAATTGCAGAGCTGGAGGTTTTTATTGTAATTCTGAAATTTTTCTGTTTTTTTCTAAAGTTGTTTCTTTTAGAATAAAATGACAATTAACTGTTAGTTGGTAATGTTGGGTTTAATAAAAAATTATCTCGTTTTTTGTTTACCAACAGAAATTTTGTTGAATCGGCACATTCCTTGACTTACAATTATACATAAATAAAGACAAAGAATTTGTCTTAACTGTAATAAATTGCGATGGAATGAAAGTTATAATTGACGCGCCGAAATTTTAGGACTTGGGCCCTTCAATTATTTTATACAATTTTCCATTTCCGATACAGTTAAATGGTTCTGTAATTAGAGGAACATAAAAAATGGTGGAAAAGCAATTTGTTCTATTTTCCTATATGCAATTGCAGGATATTGACCTTAAATTCTTACAATAATAGTACACATTTCAAGGGTTCAAGGGTAAATATTTAGCTAATTGCATCAACAAACTTTCAATTTATTTCTAATGTTTTTGTTTTTTTTTCCATCTAAGTAATTGAAATGAAAGATATGATTAAAAGTATGCCAAAATTTAAAATGAGCAAATAGTAATTTGTTAAATGTAATTTATTTTAATTGACTACAATAAAAATTACAATTAATTTCCATGTACATCCAAATGGTTTTTTAACGTGTCAGAGGACTGGAGTTGAAAAATAATTATGACGTACGTCACGATCAGCCCCACCACCTGTACAATTAAATTAATTAATTTTCATTTTCATTTTAAATTTTTTAAAATTTGATTGAAATCACATTGCCCACAAAGCCATAAGTCACAGTGAAGCCAGTGCCCTTGAGGCCCACTTCATTTCGTTCAACTTGACTGAGGACAAGGAGGAGCTCCCTTTGAAAAATTTGTTCGGTTTGAAAATCTTTCAATTTGAGTCCACGTTGATGACTTTGCAGCCAATTTCCAAAACTATTCAACTAAATATTTAAATTATTAAACTGGAAATTAATTATAAATTAAAAATTTTGCACTTTGGAGTTAGCTTCAGCAGCCAAGGCCAACATTAAAATTAAATTAACGGCGTAGGCTGTCGATTGAAGGAGTTGCATGGGGTCCCTTTCCAAAAAGGAATGCATTTTCAGGGCGTAGTAGGGGAGGAGCCCAAGACAAGAGAAAAAAACAATTGACCCAATCTCGGCCTTCATCGTCTCTGATAGGTCACACAATTTTTGAAACATTTTGAGCGCCTGAAGTTAAATTAAAATTAATTAATTTTACTTTAATTTGTTGTTTATTGACATTTGACCTCATAAAGTTGTTCCTCTTTTTGAAAACAATTTTCAAGTTGAAAATTATTTAAAAGTTTTACAAATTGCCGGGCAAAAATGAACAAAATTGTTGAATTAATTAAGCAAATGACATCAGCAAAGTGGGTTGCAAATTCCATGAATAATAATCCCCACGTGACAAAAGAGAGGTAAAGATAGCGCCAAAAATATGGACTAAAAATTTGAGGCGTCGGCCATGTGTAGGCGAAGCCAGATAATGCAAAGATGGCGTCCCCAAATGAATTACTTTTCATAATCTCCAAATTTCTCACAACTTCCATGCAACCCCACAATATAAAATAGGTGGTAAAACCTGCCAGCAGGGAGCGTACCTAAATTTGAGGGGTAAATTTGAATTATTTTTCTTTGTTCATTAGTACAATTTTTTTGACTCACAGTTTTCCTTGAAAAATTGGCAACCCCAAAATTTTCAAAATGTTGACAAATGTCGTCAGTTTGGGAGATGAGTTGAGTTAATTTATTTTTGGTTGTGGAGCGCCAAAAAATACAAAATAAATTGAAGAGATTAATGATCCACATGAAAACAGAGACCACGTTCAATTTTTGTGTAAAATTGTTCATTTTCAAATTTGCCTCTGTAAATTTTGGATTCAAAAAGATGTACGAGAGACAAGCCAAAATTAGAATGGATTGGTTGAAGAATACCATAAACTAGAACATTGAAAATAATTATTTTGCACCCAATAATTGTGTCACAATTGTTTTAAATTAAATGAATTAAATTAAATTATTACTTGGCAGATTTTAGACCGACGGTGCAATTGATAATGACGATGGGCTCCCATTTTGAGAGTGAAGGGAACAAAAAAGAAATAAGTTCCAATGGAATGAAATGAAGCCAATAAATTTGCTAAATTATGTGGCGATGGTGATGGTAATGGTAATGGTGGGTTGAAGAATTTAATTTTGGGTGCCATTTTTAAATTTAAAAAAATTGATTCAAAAATATTTTTAAATAACTTGAGAGCCATTTTGAATGAAAAATTAGAGAACGTTTTTATTTGAGAATGAATTCATTTCGTAAAGTTAATGTCAATCGACTTTAATTTATTTGACAATCATTTTGTGCCAAATAAATGGTGCAATAAATTAATTTTCGGTGGGCAAATTTATTATATTTACTTGATTAAATTGAATTGGCAAAAATTTTTTGGAAATGTCCAAACTTTTGTCAGACGGCTTTTGTTGTAAAGAGGCAATTATTTTTAGAGTAATCATTTTTTATTAAAACTTTTCGGAGATCGATTTGGAGTGGACCATCAAGGTCACGGTCAAGAATGGTGAGGGTCGGGGTCTAACGTTCGGGAAGCTTTATTATTAATTGTCCCAGTTCAATTCCACCGTAACCCATCTCCACACATTTTTGCAAACCAATCAGAAGGCCACTTAAAGCTCTGATTGTTCCTCAAGCCTTGAATTATTAGCATCTACAGTCCCTTAAAGGCTAAAAAAGTGTGAACACACGGTATGTGTAGAGCCTTCAGCCTTCATGACTAATAATTGGTCACATGACAAAAACGATAATTTTTATTTTAGGGTTGCGTATAAACGTTCATCCGGTGAAGCATGAGATAACACCAAAAGTTTGTACTGACGTTCACACCAACAAATTTGGAGGGTACCGGTTTTCTATTGTACTTTGGGCAGAACACTAAACCAAAAGAATGGCTAATAACTTTTGTTCCTGTCAATATTTTTTTAAAATTGCAAAACGACAATTCCTAGAAAGAGTCCGAGCTTTGTTTCCTAAAGGTCGCATCAAAAATACCCGGGTATCGCGGAGATGCAACAACGGGTTTCACGATACCCGGGTATTTTTTAAGGTTTCATCACGGAATAATACTCTCCATATATTGTTTTTATATAAGGTTTTTTATATCATGAAAATTGTACGAGGGGCTCCGGAAATATGTATTTTTATAAATTGCCTGTTTTGCCAAGAAACGAAGGAAAATGTCTATTTTTTGGTGAAAACAGGCAATATATATATATGTCAATATCTCTGGAACCCTTCGTACAATTTTCTAAATCCAAAAGCCGCATTCCGGAAATGAGTTGGAAAAAATATTTAAAGTGTTGAGCCCACAAATTAAATTAAATTACAGTCTGGCACTAAAAATGACTTCCTGAATAGGTTAATGCTGAATTTTGAAATAAAAACCTCAATTCAATATTATATTTACTTATTACAATTAATTATAAGTTGTGCAAATCATAATTAGGTTATCCGAATAAATTGACAATTGCTGTCAATTTGTCAAACGAAGAGTTTATCTATTTGCCGGTGTACACCTTATTTTTTCTGGGGTGTTTAGTAAATTGCCGGGGCCTTTGCTCTTCTGTCGGTGCATTTATTTTTCTGCTGTGGTATTTTTTTTATTGCCGGGATTTCATACTTTTTTGCCGGGGCATTTATAAATTTATATTTATATGCCCCGGCGTTTATTATTTTGCCGGGGCATATATTTTTTGAAGGGGCATTTATTTTTTTGTCAGGATATTCTATTTCTTTGCCGGGATTTTCCATTAATTTGCTGGGGCTTTAAATGGCGTCCTTATAAAAATGAAGGTTCATGAACAAAATAGTTATGTGAGCAAAAGCCCGGGTGATCAAAGGTCCGTGTGAGCAAAAGTCCGGGTGAGCAAAGGCCCGTGTGAGCAAAGGTCGGGAGCAACTGTCCGTGAGCAACGCTCCTAGAACCTTAATTTACGCCTACCCTTTACTTTTATTTTAGTCTGGTAAATTCAACATCAAAATTATATACAAACTTTGTTTGCCAAAACTTTCAATTATTATTTTTGCACAACTTTTTTCTTATCTACAGCCTTCATGATTTGGCAAATATTTCGTGTAGACATGAAAGTTTGGAAATGTAATTCACTTGTATCATTTACGTCAGACAAAATTTAATTGCTTTTTAACTTAATGCATGTCCTAAAGGTTAAATTATTTGTTTTGTTTGGGCAACCAAAATGTAGACATTTTAAAGTCTTTTCATTTTTTATTGACAAACATCATCTCAGCTAGAGACCCAAATTGCGACCATTTCATCATTTTTATTTAAAATTAATGATGCAGCTAATTTACTTACTCGTTATTTTGCCCATTACAATAATTAGTTCAACCAAAAATTCCTCTCTTTTTCCAGAATGGTCCAATGTGGAGGATGTGGAATTCATTTTGGGATATTTAAAGGCATCCAAATTAATTATTCACACTCCACGCATGGTCGACATTTCTGCATTGTTTTTGACCACAACCCAAAAACTCAAAATTCCGCACACCCTTTGCGTCAATGTGACCCACTTGTGTGACTCCCACTCACCCACTAAATTTATGGAGGGCTCCAACGTTCATCTTTTAATTGACCAAGACCACGGAGGAGGTATTATTTTCTGGCAGTTTTTAATCGCATATGGAAAGAGTCAACATCGCAATGCTTTCCATGACCTTGTCATGAACTTTGCATTTCATCGACCTGATGACCCAGAATTGTTATCGGGTCTAATAACATACGAAATTGCGTTTGTGGAAGTCTGTTTTGCCCCCGTCAACTTGTTGCATTTCCAATTCGTGTATTGTCCATCCACAGAATGTCCAACTGAAAAAATTGGCTTGGACTCAATTTTCATTGTCGATCCATTCCTGGCTAGTCCCACTTCAACCCAAAAGGTGATTGTCTTTCCAATTGACACACATGAAAAGTTGCTTCTTCAGATCAAGATCATCTCTCTCAATAAAAATATTATCCAGTCTCATGGTACATCGGAAAGACACCAGGGGTCGTTGAGCGGGTTGAAAAAACTCATGGCCGCCGAGCGAAAGAAATATTACTTGGGCTATCTCCACGTGTATGCCCCTCGTTCCAATGTGGAAATGGTGATGCCGGTAAGCATGATTAAACGGAGTGCTCGGCGCATACTCCAAGACAAAATGGCGCTGGTACCAACCAGTAAACAAGCACTCGAGTACTTTGGTCACTTCAACATTACGCTCTATCTTGGCCACAGTGTTGCTGCCAACCACAAACTCTGTGCTGGCATCGTCACCCAATGTCAATATTGTCAAGCGGGGGAAATGTACCACATGTTCGATCATTTAGAAATAATGTGGAACGACTACAACGCCATCATGTACCCCGAATTATTTTTGAACCATTCCCCCCTCTCTTCAATCTCTCTCCCATTCACAGCGCTCCTCTGGGCCGTCTTCGGCGTCTTAATTTTGATTGCAATTGCCATTCATCGCCTCATCCTAAAACTTGAGACCGACCTCATCAGTACTGTACTCCATATTTTGACCCCATTTTGTCACATTGTTTTAGCGCAAAAATATCGCTCTATAATTTACAGCCTTTGGATCATCTTGGCGTACACTTTTAGTCAATTTTATTTAATGGAGTTGAAAAGTAGTACAGTCTCCCCAGGGGTCAATTTAATTGACTACAATTTAACCCAGTTGGTTCAATTTGGTATTAAGTTCAAGTATATTACCTACAGAGGTCACTATCTATTGGTGACCCAAGACAGGAAGTACAAGAGAGACCCAGCAGTTGACATGGTTGTGAACAATTTGATTGAATTGCGGGATTATGTGTATGCTAAATCAGAGTCAGATGACAAGGTCGCCATAATTGTCCCATTCCATTTGCGCAATGAATTTGCCATGTATTGCAGCGCCAAATATGAAAAAAATTATAATGTTCTCAACCATCTTTTCTACATTGAAACTTTGTCTTGGGCCTTCAGCTCCATTAATCTTGACTTTGTTGTGGAACAATTTAAAAAAGCCACGAGTTCTGGTCTCGTCCATTTTTGGACTAAATTGAACAATTTCATGGAACATTCTCTTGCCGTTAGAGGGCGCCCTGAACATGATTCTAGACTTTGGACTTTGGATGCTAAAGACAGAATTGAATTGGCGCGTTTGGAAGAGTTAAGGAGTTGGGATAATTCTCTCACCAGCTCCATCTTTTATTTTGGCATTGCCGGCGTCTGCTTTGCAGCCGCTGTTTTGGTCTTGGAGATTTTTGGGAAATCATCAATAGTCACGTGGGGTCTACATTTATTGAAAAGTAATCTAAGGTCAGTTAATGGCTACACATTTTATTCATTAGCCCCATTGTTTTGGTATTAATATGAGCTCATTTTATTCATTTTTTTAGTATAAAGGGTGCAAATATTGACACAATTAAAAATAATTTATTTAATTTAATATTTTTGTTTTTGTAGGCGTTTAATTTCGACGCAGAACAAAAATTGTCTCTAATTTTGGGAATGGCTGAATGATTTTTTGTCAAAAAGGAAAATGAACAAAGTAAAATTTTTTGCTTCTCTTCGTCCTCCTATTTTATCTCAAGTGTGACATTGAATTTGACATGGGTCAAATTTCGATCAGAGTACAATTTGGATGTTACCTACAATCTCGACAAAATCCCGCCATGTGCCATTGTTATAATTAAAACTAGTGGGGACTTTAGTAATGAAACAGTGGTTCAAAAATTCTCGTCCAGTTTGCAGTTGTCAAACTTCTTTGACAAATGTCCCCAAAATTGAAATAGCAGGTTTTTGGTCCCCAGTTTTCTGAAGCGCGAGATTCAAAAAAAAGGCTCACACAGCAATTCTATATATTTATTGTAATAAATAATCTCCATCTACCCTCTGTACTAAAATGGACATCCAAATTGCGCCATGCGGTCATTTTTCTTACTACAAGAAACCATGTGACTTTTTACAAACGCGCGTGTCAAAAATATTTCCTGATTTTCCACAACTTTCAAACTCAATAAACGTTTTGCGCGCCGACACGAAAAGTTACGTATGAAAACATCCACTGACCTTCAATGACCTCCCAGAAAATCCACAATACAAAATTCACATTTATGAGGTCATGAGGGAAAAATCATTGTACAGACTCCACCAGCAATTAAACAGTCGCCTCATTTATGTCAGTAGCGACGTGGAATGTATGCAATGTGTGGATCAATTGAAGTTAGTCGTACAGACGAAAAGCGCCGGCGTGAAAATGTGTGCCAGGGATTTTCAGAGTTTGAGAATTTCCATGTTTTATCAAGACTACAAGATTCAAATTCGCTTGAAACATTTGCGCGGCATTTTTGTCATTTGGGCTATAGCTTTAATTGTTGCTAGTTTTTAATATGGATATTCAATATATCAATATGCAAAAATAAATAAGAATAAATTATTCTGAATAATTAAAATTAAATAATGGCATCAACATATTCATTGAAAATTAATGATCATAAATTCTGCTTCAAGGGAAACAACAAATCAAAACTCTTTTCGTTAACTTTTTTGTCTCGGAACCTAAGAACGATTCTCAAAGAATCGTTCGAAACTAAAAAACCCACAAAACATTTTCGACACTATACTACAGGAGTATCTAGAGAGTATTTTGTTCATACAAAAAAGATTTAATTACACTTTTTTAAAATTTCAAGTAGTATTTTTAGAAAAGCAATTAATACTTAAAGATTTAAAAGGTTACATTTTAGTTTGAATCTTCACTCTCTTCACCAGTCAAATCCTCGCTCTCATTGACATCCTTGGTTTTATTGGCTCCTCTTGGTTTTCTCTTTGGCGCTTCTTCTCGTCCTTCACCATGAACTACTCTCACGTGCCTTGGTAGACTTTGTCCTTGAGTGAATTTCATGGGGCATAGATGGCAGGCAAAAGGTTTTCGCCCTTCGTGGAATGATCTTTTATGGCGGTACAATCCCGGGGAACTTCGAAACGTCTTTGAACAATTTGGACATTTAATTGACTTGACGTTGTATTTTGGCAAATGTCTCTTCTCATGTGTTGTAAGTTTTGATTTATATGTTAATATTTTTGAGCATTGAGCACACAGCCACGTCCCAGTGGCATGACTCCTAGTCACGTGAAGCAAAACTTCCCGTCTTGATTTGAATGTGGCTGGACATTGGGAACACTTGAAGGCCCTCGGGGTCGCGTGGGTACTTTGATGGCAATCTAGGATAAACTTTTTGTGAAACACTTTGCCGCAGACCTCGCACACAAAAGTGGGTTCCTTTGATTCTACAAAAAATAATTGTACAATTCAACATGATGGCTAAGCTAAAACATTACTGTAAGGGATTATTGACCTTGATACTTCATTCGGAGATCGAAAATCATTGCCTGTTGCCATGTTTCGAGCAAATTACGTCACAAGTGGTACATTTGAATTTACCATTAATCTCGACAAATTTCCATTTTCCCCTGTACAAATGTTGACCCGTCCCGTTTGTCACGACTATTTGGTCCAGCGGGACGGTCTTACTTGGGTTGACTAAAATTAATTATTTTTAAAATGTTTCTAAAATTAATTGAAACAAAATTAATTTAAAATAATCACCCTTCTTTGATGGATGTTGGTTGACATGCCCAATCATATCCATGTGTGTCGCACCCACGTGGTCACAAGCGAAACATTTAAAATTTTCTGTGCTTGGAACACGTTCGTAAAATTTTGACCGGGCATGTCTAAAATAAAATCGACCTTGACCCAATTGACGGTGCCCTGTCCTTATGTGGACTGCAAGGACACCTTTTGATCTTAAAATTTTGTCACATTTATCACATTTTTGACCTGAAATAAATTTCAAAATTCAAAAAAAATAATTATTGTCGTTTTTCATCACTTGACTGCTTTTTTAAATTAAATTACCTGGAGGTGACTCAATGTGTTTTTCAATATTTTCTTTTTCAATTTCCCGCTTTCCACAAAAATGACATGTAAATTTTGTCGTGTCTTTTATTTGAAGGAAAAGCCAGAGTTTGTCATTGAGAAAATGGCAGTTACCACAAGGGACATTTTTATTGACAAAATCTGGGTGGTCCTTAGCCACCCAGGTAAAGCGGTTGAAATATGCCAACCACGTTTTGAAAAGACACGCGGGACAATTTAAATCAGAATCTGAAAAAAATAAAAAAATTTCTTCTCAAAGTCAATTCATGTGACTTGTGAGCGTACCCTTAATGGAAAGATTTTTGTATGAGCCTTTCGGGAAATGATTTTTTTGTTGATGATAATTAATTTCGGGTTAATATGTTTGCAGCACTAAACATATTAGAAGTAGCACTATTTTTGTAGCACTAAAAATATTAGTTCCAGCACTATTTTAAATAGAAATTGCACTAAATAAATTGGGAGCAACACTAAATTTTTCACGACTAAAAGGGTCCTCAGTAAATGTTTTTGCTGTACCGGTAAACCAAAATTAAAATTGTGTTAACGATAAATTAGTGACGTAATACCGATGGTTAATTTTAAAATAAATTCAACCGTTTTCTTTCTTAAATTACATAATATTTTAATTTTGCAAATAAAAATGAGCAGTTAAAATGTGTGAGTTTTTCTGGAGCTTTTCCTTGAAGCATTGAAAGCTAAATAATTTCCGAGAACAATTCCCTCCAGATTTTGGTTTTGTGAATTTTGATGATTTTGTATAATTGAAATATTTCTGTGCTTTACTTAATAAAAGGTAACATAAACAATAATTTCCTTGCTCCTTTCAGTTGTCTTTATGAACACTTTCAACATTTTGTGCTCTTGTCCTAAAAAATTGGTACTCCAAAATATTATTTTTGGGTGTGTTTATGAATTTAGTGTTGATTAAATTTTTTTGCACATCTGTAAACTTATTTTATACGTGCACAACAACCCTTGTTTTTTAAGAATAAAATTCAAAAACCTGCTTTAATAAAAATAAGCCCACAAAAAATACCACACAATTTAATTGTGCCAAAAAAAATAATTTAGTGCTGAACAAATATTTTTAGTGGCTGAGTAATATTTTTAGTGCAACCACTATTGGAAATAGTGCTACTTCTAATTAAAATAGTGCTGCTAAAAATTCCACCCCTTTAAATTTCCAGGGCTACATTAAATTAGAACTTGAAAAATTAATAGATGAAGAAGCCGCACTTTTGGAGGAACAGCGAACAATTGTATTCCGAAATAGACCAGTGAGAGTGTATAAATCTCACGTCTGGGAACCGAATGAGAATGGAGTTCCACCGTTCCAGCAAGTATTCAAAAAAGTTGATGATGATGGAGTGGAGACTGAAGTAGATACAGGATTTTTCAAATATACAAAATGTTTCCTATGTAAATTATTCACACCTCATAGCAACTCCCAAATTGTTGACATATTGACAGCCCATTTGAAAACTCATGAAAAGGAGGTAACTACAATTAAATCAATTACGATTGTAATTTTGTGTAATTTTATTAGGCTTGTCTTTGTACATTGTCTAACATTTGCTACATTATTTCATTTTATTTAATCTTATTAGGCCAAGGAGAGACGACCAGTCAGTTCATCTAAGGCTCAGAGAAGCAACACTTACACCAAAAAAACTGGTAATGTTTCGCTATCTATAAGCGAAACAGCAACACCAGTTGCAAATTTCAATCTGGTAAATCCGGTTGAAGTCATGGATCGAACGTTGAGTACAACTATTTTCCAAGTTATTAACGTGAGTGTTGAAAATGTGTATGCCGAACACTATGTTTTTTAAAAAAACATAAAACAGCATAGTACTTGTCTACTATTCACACTATCTCTTGTTATTTTGTGTACTGCATGTTCAAAAATCAACAGACTGGCATGATAAATCGTCCTTAGGAGTTGTACCGGAAGCTAATTTGGAGTGTGTAATGTCCAGTCAGTCCTCCTCCTCTCAGCCATCACAAGAAAAGCAATTTCTATTAAAGACAATTAGACATAATAGCCCAAAGTCAGGAAATGGACCAACAAAAAGGGACCTGGAAAGATGTAGGCTATAGATTTTCCGTGACATAAACTGTAACACAAGGGTGGTTCTTGGTATCGTCACCACCTACTACACCCCAAGAAATGACAGCGTATCCGTTTTTCATGATGTGGGGAAATCGGCAACTGACGAATCTAGAAGGTATTTAGGCGAATACAAGCCAGAAACGAATGATCCATGGGGCCGATATGTTGACACAAGTCGTGGAAGAAATTCTGGAAAATCTGGCGTCGAATATACGGCTGAGCGGCAACTGCAATGGCAAAGCCCATTGTCATTTGAGTCTGAGGAGGGAGATCGAGAATTGCACAATTTTCGCGTAAGTTTGATTGCATGAAGTATATTCTTGTACACTACAGACACAAATAATTGTTTTTTAAATTAGTAATAGCACTAATAGTAATTATTGTGATTTTTTTCTTTTAGTTGGCTTTCACTATGTGGAACTATGCCAACGCACGAGCTTCCAGACTGGAAAGTAAGCGACACAACTTCCAAGAAGACAAGGAATCAAAATATGTTGTTGTTGGAGGTCAATTTGAAACAAAACATTATGATGAAGAGAAGTTCAACAAATGGCTAAATTATCTTGGAGTCCATGGGAAGGTCGATAAAGTTTTGAGCACGGACACACCGGAGATTCGACGACACAAAGAAAATAATTTGAAAAAAGCTCGTATGGATTGCCATCAGTATCCTCAGGAAAG
This sequence comes from Arrhopalites spinosus, assembly GCA_034700945.1. Lineage (NCBI taxonomy): Eukaryota > Metazoa > Arthropoda > Collembola > Symphypleona > Arrhopalitidae > Arrhopalites > Arrhopalites spinosus. Next base: position 4,548 of record JAQIVZ010002694.1, on the reverse strand, counting down.
TTTGATTTGTTTCAAGAGATCATGTGCCCATGTGAATGATGAAGGAGGAAAAGAAGATACAGTAACAGGGTTAGACGTCAAAATGATCTATCGTAATGTTGTTCCATACAATAATTACTATATTGTCTACGTTGGAGAAGACAATAAAAATAAGGAGAAATCTTACTCAGCAGCAGTTCATTTAAGTGGCAAACATGACAAAACCAACTACGGAGCTTTTAAAGAAGACTACAATGTGCAGAGTGCCATTACAGAAGCCTTGTGCTATTTCCACCACCCTCACGAAAAATTGAACAACATGTCAAAGTGGGAGTGGGAAGGAATTTGGACCCTTGCTCATTTCATTGGGAAATGTTTCAACCTGCAGTTTAACCACAAATCGTCGGCAGCTGATCAGGGATTCGGGATGAAGCCGTTCATTCTTTTAAATTCAAAAGTTGTTCTTCCTATAGTGGAGTCAGAATTTATGGAACAACTTTTCACCCAAGCGGTCCGAATTCTCTTTGATGTCAACATTAAGTTTTTGTATTATAGAGAAAAGGATTCATTCCGTCTTAAGGACAATTTGGAAAATCGACTGATAAAAGTTTAATTTGACATATAATAATAATATGATTGTAATAATATGATTTCATGATTTTGAAAATGGTATGGCCATTAACAGAAAGAAAATTAAAATATTTAGAATATTAGGGAATAAAGAATTTTAGTACGGTTCTATATAGACAAATAACATGTATATTCACATATAACTGCATTAATTGGAATACAAATATAATCTCATCAAGTTTTCATCTCCAATAGCTTGAATCACCAAATCATAATTCCCATTGGTCAAAAATGTATAGGCTCAAATGTATACGAGACACTATATGTGGTATTGATACAAATCAAATTCCGTTTTGAATTGTCCAGGCATATATCCCTCACTACAATAATTTGTATAGATACAACAGAACCAGCATAACAGGAGCAGCTGGGTACAATTTATTTGCTACACCCGATTTCCAACTTACATAATGACTCTGGTCACTTTTGAACAAATAAAAACACAAAACCAAACGAGAGTTAATAAAGCTATGTAGAAGCTTCCCATAAATTTCGTACGAGACTAGATGGAAAAAAACGTATACAAATAAAATACTTTAATTCATGGGGATTAATTGGAATAATATTATAAATATAAATTCTTGAAATTTTCTTAAGCTCAAGGGCTTTGGCGGCAGTAAATTACACCATTATATAAAAAAACGAGTTGAGAAGTAACAGTAGGTAGTAGTACTAGTAGTAGGGACTAAATTATACCGACTCTTGTTGTGGAACCAAGTATTTATTCGTAATCTATCCATGATCCATCCCTCTACTCCACAATTTATTTGTATTGTTACACCCGAGTCTTAACAATAATGACTCGATACTTCTTGTCTTGTGAATGTGAGCAAATAAAAAAAAGAGCACAAACGAGAGGCCAATAAAATTAGACACTCCTCATAAATTATTTGCAAATAAGGCAGCCGTCTAAAAAAATCTTGATCTGTTCTGTTCATATCAGTCAGTATATATATAACATCATTTTATATAAGGAAGATTATACAATTTTAAGCTACACGTCAGTCTCTCTCTCTAAAATTTAAACTCGTTTTCATCCCTGACTTTCCACACTAAACTCTCAACAATGATCAGTGATCCATACATTTTACAAAGCCTAAACTAGTAGCAAGTTGAATGAGACAAAGGTGAAGAAAATAATTTGAAAAAAATACTTGACAGGGGGAGTACAAATAAAATGGTCAATGATTGAAAGATTCCACACAAAAAAATTTGAATAAATATTGAATATTGATACTCACTTCTTTGACTAGTTGTAAGAGTGGCTCAAGCCAACCCACATTACATTCACAATGAGAATCCAGGAAGGTGAGGATTGGTGCTAAAAAATTTTGCAAAAGAATAATATTTTAGTAAAAGTAATATCTTTAATGTCAGTTTGTACAAAAGATTGTTGTACAGAATAAAAGAAATATTTTTTAAAAATTAAATATTTACCTGTGGCATAGTCAGCACCCTTAACACGAGATCTCATTAGACCTACAAAGATACAAAGTAAATTATAAAAATTGATTCAAGCTCATTGTACAATTTTTACATTAGTTTGCCAAAATGAACAAAGAATGTAGCTAAATGTCAATATAATTCTTGTTTAATCTTCTGGTTTTACACCATCACCCATCACCCTGTCCCTACTCTCTCAAGTCTCGAGTTTCCATTTTTTTTCTCATTATATGTACATTCCACAACTTTATAACTATATTTTTGTTATAATGCTAGAAACTTTAAATACAATCACAAATGTTTCAAGAAAAAGTCCACAGTTGAAATTTAAACAAATGACCATTAAACATACTGAATTATACATGCATGGGGAACAACCTAAGCTACTTTTCATTTCTCTCCACACCCCCCTGTCAAATTTATCAAGTGGTGAAGATGATGAGATTTAAAAAAAAGTTATTGAAATATGTCAGTCTATAAGCATTGTAATTATTTACACTTATTAATACACATTAAATTATCACCCTCTTTCAATCCTCCTCCTCTCGCTTCTTAGAGACAGTCTCTATTTATTCTCTCTCAGCATTTGCAATTTTTATCAAGGAAAACCCCCTCACCTACAAAGAGACTCATCTTCAATTTTTTTTCTTCTTATTCATATTCCATACACAGATGAATAATTCTAAAATCAACTTTCACAAACTTAAGTATAGTCCTCTACAATTATTTCAATACACATAATAATTCAAACCAATACAAATTGTAAGTAGCAAGCCAAAAAAAATATATTGGTATTGTTTGGTTCCTATATATGAATTTTTTTTCATACTTTTTTATATTGGTCGACTCGACAATACTCGACAAATTCAATTTCTGTGTGTGTGTGTCTCAATATCTATACAAAATTATAGGACATGCAACTCTTACACAAAGTTTTTATTTATTTGTGTATATTGAATTATATGAAAAAGAGTTGGAGATGAAAAACTTTTTTTATATTATTTCTTTTTCAAATGAAATTTTGATTCAGTCAAGCATGTCCATAAGACAGAAGGATGCAATGAAAATATTGTACAAGTTTTTGTATTATTTCATCTGTCATATGTATACGTATAGTAATACAAAAAAAGTATGCCTGTATATTTCGTGCAAGTTTACAAAGTATGGTGGCTCAATTGACTCGTGACAGGGCAAATGATCAAAAAAGAAGAGGAACCCGCGGGTTGTCAGTAGAAAATTTTACAGTACATTAATTTACATGAGTTAATGTTCAAAAAAAATCTCATCATAATCTTTCTCTTAACACCCCTCATCATTTTGATTGAGTCTCAATTTAATTCAAGATGAGTATCTATCTGACAAATTTCACTAGTTTAGCATAATACTAAATGAACATTATCTCTACTTCCGTGTATCCTCCATTTGAATAATATTTTCTTTAATAATAATTACTAATCAAGGAATATTTAATGAAATTTATTTATTTTAGAGGTCACCCTTCTCAAGATTAATGAACTTTCTTATCTTTTCGTTTAAGATTAACCTCAGTCTGACCTGGCCTCAAAAAAGAGATGCAAAACTAATTTTTGTGTCACCACACTAACTAAATATGAGCTAAAGAAAAAATTAACTAATAAATTAGTGAACATTATTTAGACTACAATTCTTTACTCTTTAAATAATGAGTGCTTTAAATTTTAATGTAACCTACAGGCGTGTATTTGTGAATTTTAATTACACTTTAAAATTTTTTACTCTCACCTTCTCTATTCTCATTTCGAAGAACTTTGACCTTATGGATTTTGGCTAATTTAAATCCATCGTCAGCTGTAAACAAAAACAAACAAAGAAAAATGATTACATTGTACTTACTACATATTTATATTTTAACAAATTATTAATATTTATTTAAACTTACGATTCGGTGATGCATCGTCAACTAAAATTATTTCATGAATTAAATGAGACGGGGATCTATTCAAGACTGAGGCCACAGTTCGTAGTAATGTAGACCTAAAATTAAATAATTAATTTAAATTAATTGTACTGTACTGTAAAGAAAGTTTGTTGACACAAAACGTAAATCAAAAGTCAATTAATAAATTACCTCGCTTCATTATGAAAAGTAATAATGACGGAGGTGGGATGTAAATGTTCTACATCATAGTGTTTCCGTTTACACCTGTACAAAAACAAGAGACATCATCATTAATTATTTTACAAAACTAAAAATATTGTTGTCACATTGACAAAATCACACAAAAAATAAACAAGTTCCCATTGACTTGCATCACCACATACTTAAATACAATAAGAAATACAGATACTCGTACATATATTACGCACTATAAAATTTTGTTGCTCAAATAATTTCCACCATTTGGGAAATCACATCAACATCAACATACTCATCTGTATAATAAGACTCACTCCACGAGTTCTCTCAAAAATGAAAATTTGTTGGGGAATCGAATATTGCGACCGTTCAGATAGGTT